>PVIH01008313.1:79911-92315 GCA_004025045.1 Sigmodon hispidus | reverse complement strand
TTTTTTTTTTTTTTTTTTTTTTTTTTTTTTTTTTTTTTTTTTTTTTTTTTTTTTTTTTTTTTTTTTTGTCATTTGTTTGTTTTGTTTTGATTTTGAGGCAGTCTTGTCGCGTAGCTTGGCCTGGCCTTGAACTTGCCATTCTCCCGATCCATCACCAGGGTACTGTGGTTACAGGCTTTCTTGTTTTGTTTCCCCCTGTTGCCAGGGGACCAAACCCAAGGTCTGTACTTACAGAGCTCTGCCTGCATCCTGAGTGCTGGGATTAAAGGCATGCATCATTCTCTGCAACTCATTTTCTTAATGAACATTTTTTTGAAAAATCTCAAATATATACATAAGAACATAAAAATCCATAATTCCTTATTATCACTAGTCCAGGTTACTATTTCCCAAGTACCTTAAAAATACCGTTTTCTAATTCTTTGGACTCAGCTATAAACAAAGTGCAGATGGTTTTGAGCAGAGTGTGGTGGGGTGTAACTTATGTCAAGTCTAATCCAGGAAAGGTGAGTCCACCAGGGATGAAATTATCACAATAGTTCAGGCTAGGCATGATAATGACCTGGAGATGGCCAAGAGTGGACACACACACACACACACACACACACACACACACACACACACACCCCTGTCCTGGTGCAGTACCCCCTCAGGCCAGAAGGTGGCACTATTGGTTGCCTGCTAGTCTCTGGTACCTCATGTCCTTTTGGGGAGTAACCACTGTAGGTGAGATTTGAATTGCCAAACTTGACTCATTTAGAGTTTGCCTTAGCCTCTCAGGATCCCCAGGGTCCAGCTTTATCATAGTTGGTCTTACCTGATCCCTTTAGGTGGTTGAAGCCAAGAGCGGAGCTGGTGGAGGATGGGGGACTGGGGCTGTAGGAATGAATGTGTGACTGACCCACCTCGGCTCCCCTCCTTTCTCTTTTCTTTCATTAGCTCCTGTCTGAAGTCGTTGTCACTGTTCACTGGCTTCGCTTTGGCTTCTGACCCTATACACAACCATCCGCAGACCTCATAACCCTTCATAGTCTAGTCCCCGCTCCCTGCTTCTTCCCACTTCCTCTAACCCTATGGATGACCTTGATCTTGCTGCTCCCAGGGTCTGAAGCCTCACCCGAGCTGCAGACCCCGCTTGGCCATTTCTAATCACCTGCAGGTTTCTGCCTTCCATCACCCTTCTTTAGAGAGGCTGTCATGAGTCATTCAGGTTCTCTCTGTCAGGCCACCCACTGCTTCCCCTGCAGGCTGCCTCCTGTCTCTGTCCATTTCCTTGCTCCTGTGCTTTGCTCCAGGAGTTAAGATCTGTAAGGCAGGGAGTACAGTGACCCCAGAGTCCTGGCAGGGAACAGGGGCCAGCAGATGTCTGTTGCATAGATATGAGTCAGTCTGAAGTTATTCCTACCATCCTCTCAACGACCATTGTTCTAGAACATTTCTCTGCACAGAAGTGGGTACATGGAGGCATTTGCCTTTTTTTTTTAAATGTGTATTTATTATAAGAGTGATGGCACACACTGCTGCACACACGTGGAGTCAGTTCTCTCCTGCCGTGGTGCGGGTCCCAGGAGGTAAACTGTCATCAGGCTTGGCATCAGTGCCTTTACCGACGACGCCAGCTCACTGGCCCACATCTCTGGCTTGCCAGTGGGTGGGATATGCATGCTTCGATGTGTTCTTGAAAATCTGGAGCAAGGCTGGAGTTAAGGAGCAGCAGAGAGGCTGATATGGAAGCAAAGGGACCCTGGACTAGACATGATGTGGTGTGAAGTCATTAAGGAAGAGTCAGCCTGGCTATGGTCCCAGGAACCTTCTAGACCAGCAGTTCAGTGGTAGGCTTGGGTAGGGGGCCTGACAGCCCCAGGATCTTGTCGGGGTCTCTCTGTCCTTTGAGCCCTGTCTTACCCTTCCTTCTCCTCTCTGTTTCTGGGTGTCTTGTGCTATTTCCTGTTGGACCCAGCAGGGCAGAGTCCTCAGCCCTCTTAGATCCCTGACTGTGCACCCCATAGACCAGCTTCCCAATCCCAGTGTTCTCACTGCATCAGGGCAATGCTCCTCTTGAGGACTGAGGGGTGACATCCTGTACAGAGTGAGGACATAGCACCAATGGCCCTGGGCTGCTTCTTTTTGTAATTTATTTTTTAATTTTTTTAATTTATGTCTTGGCTTGGAGGATACCTGCCCGAGTGTGGTAGGTGTAAAATCATGTTAAGTTTGTTCTTGGAACAATGCAAAATCCTTTATGAATAGAAAGAATTGCTCATGTTTGAGTTTTTTTTTTTTTTTTTTTTTTCTTACTAAAGGATGGGTGCCTCCCCATGAGCTACTGACTTGGGCACCTGCTACTTCACTGGGCTATGCTTTGGGTGCTAGGTGAATCTGGTCTGGGGCCTCTCTTCTTCCTGAGTAGATCCTGAACCCCCCCGCCCACAGCCCAGACTGATGATCTTCTCCCTGCATTCATTTTCTGCTCTAGATTATCATCACTGAATTTAAGAAAAGGAATTCTTTGTTTTGATTATTGTCCAGACAGGAACTTCCTGGGTGAGTGATCTTGGTGTTTCCCAGAAGCAGAGTTGGGGTGGGGTCTGCAGGAGCCTGGGATGATCAGAGCTAAGGACTTGGCTCTGTACAGCACACCCGACCTCTGGCTTCTTCTGCTGCTGGTGTTCATCACTGGGGGGTGGGGTGTGACTCAGGCTGTCAGAGATGCACATAGAGGGGAGAGAGCAAGAGGATAGGACAAGTCATAGTGACCTTCCCCATCGTCAACGCTGGCTGGAGTCTGAGGCCTGGTCCTGGAAGAAGGTCCCAGTGTAGGCCCTGGTAGCTGATACTCATTTCTTGACTCCAGCAACTGGTGGCTATGACCCCCACATCCGCCTGTGGAACCCCCTGGTCTCAAAAAGGCCTGTATGGCTAATGAAGGGACATCAGACATCAGTGACTCACCTTCTCGTGAACAGCAAGAACACCAGCATCCTGATCAGCATCTCCAGAGACAAGGTGTCACCCTCGTGGAGCATACCTTTGTCCCCCATCCCTCCAGCTCTGTTCCCCAGGAAAAGTCACTGACCCTGGGGTGTTAAGGTAGCTCACCCAATATTGTGAGGAGTCTGGGGCACAGAGGTCACCTTCCTGTCCCTGGCCTCACACTTTGCCAAAGGCCCACAGGGAGGGAGGTGCCCTAGAAGAGTCATTGTCTTCTCAGTGGCCTCTGGTGGGGGCGGAGCCCAGCTCTGAGAGTTAGAGCTGGCCTGGAGTGGGGAAGCTAGTGGAGGTCTGAGGTAGGGTGTGGCTGCCTGCTGTCTTTGCCTTTAGCTTGCTGAACTGAGGTGCTTAGGAAAGCTGACGAGGGAGGCTCACTCACTGAGAGCATAGATCGTCTGGCCATTTGTTTAGCCTCTTTGGGCATGAGTATGGTAGCAGCAGATAGTTTATACATGGATGGCCTTGCTCACAGGGGCCTTCCCAGGGCCTAGGGTGCTGCTGGCTCTTCCTGCAGACCCTCCTGCCTCCTGCCTGTCCCCTACAGAACATTCGAGTGTGGGACCTGCAAGACTATGTGTGCCTCCAGTCCTTCTGCGGGAAGCTCTTCACCTTGGGCAACTGCCCCATAACTAGCGCCTACTTCCACAGAGATAGCACCCTCATCTGTAGCACCTACAACGTGAGTGCTGTCCTAGGAACAGGCACAGCTAAGGGGTCTGTCCTGTGCTGGCCTGGCTCTGGAGTCTGGGAGGCTCTGCTCCTGGAGCTTCTCCACTCTGACTGCCCCCACTGCATTCCCACTCACGTACCCCTTGGCTTCTCCCGTCTTCTCTCCATGCGCCTCCCCTGCCCCCATTAGTTGTATTCACTAACTCCAGGAAGGCAGAGGGGCCCTGAGGATAAGTGTCACAGAGTGCCCTTGAGCTAAGGGTAGCTTGGCGTCTATGGGTCTGCCCTGGCCTTGGGGATGGCGGGACGGAGAGGGGAGAACTGGCCTGAGTTGTGGTGAGGCCTAGTACCACATGGGAGCCCAGTGGTGGACGGGTGGCAGGAGCTTCTAGCTAGAGAGCTTTAGTAAAGCCGTGTGTCCACTGGAACCTGTGTCTACGGGAGCCTGTGTCCACTGGAGCCTATGTCCACGGGAGACTGTGCCCACTGGAGACTGTGCCCACTGGAGCCTGTGCCTACTGGAGCCTGTGCCCATGTTAGTCTGTGCCCACTGGAGCCTGTGCCCACTGGAGCCTGTGCCCACTGGAGCCTGTGCCCACTGGAGACTGTGCCCACGGGAGCCTGTGCCCATGGGAGACTGTGCCCACTGGAGCCTGTGCCCACTGGAGACTGTGCCCACTGGAGCCTGTGTCCACTGGAGCCTGTGCCCACTGAACCTGTGCCCACAGGAGCCTGTGTCCACGGGAGCCTGTGCCCACTGGAGCCTGTGTCCACGGGAGCCTGTGCCCACTGGAGGCTGAACCACCCTGTCAAGGGACATAGATGTCTGTTTGTTCACATGGCTGGCTCTCTGTTTTTCAGGAAGTTAGGGAGAGAGAGAGGGAGAGAGAGAGAGAGAGAGAGAGAGAGAGAGAGAGAGAGAGAGAGAGAGAGAGAGGTGCTTATATCTTTGATGGATGCTGGTCAGTATTTTAAAACCAGTATTTAAAATTGAGGTCAGTATTTTAAAAATTAAACAGACCTTTAAAATTCATTCGTCCTGGGCTATGACAGCATTTAACCCCTAGCTTTGTTGGGATGTGAGAGTATATTACTAAGGTTAATTCGTAGAAAGTGCAAGGCCATGTAAAAGTGTTGGATTCTAAGGGTCCATAAACACAGGAAAGTCTCCCTGAGCCTGTGGCTGGGCTGGTCACAAAGGCTTCCTGAAAGTGTTTTGGACTTGGAGGTCACAATCTGTGCCCCAAGTCAAGTCCTCAACCAGTCAATTAAAAAAGCCAAATTAAAGCTGGGTGGTCTCACACACCTTTAATCCCAGCACTGGAGAGGCAGGCAGATCTCTGAGTTCTAGGTCAGCCTACTCTACAGAGCGCTTTCCAGGACAGCCAGGGATACACAGAGAGAAACCAAATCAGTGGAAATCAGAAAAAAAGAGATTTATTCAGTATGATGACATTAGAAAGAGGTACAAAGAGATCCAGCAAACCCCTCAGGCCCATGTTTAGGAGCCTGACGTGAGATTCAAGTTTAAATAGAGAGGCAAGCAGACTCAGATTGACCATTGGCTCAGACCGTCTGGCTTCAGTATCTTCCTGTAAGATGGTCTGATGTAGAACCATGTGAAACATCTTTCCAGGAGATGAGTCTGATTCCCTCCCCCCCTCTTCCTTCTCCCAGCATGAGATCCTGGGGAAATTCCCACTTCTCTGGGGTCCACTGTCTCAATAATCTCATATTCAGATCAGAAGACACTCAGAAGTATCTCTTTAGAATAGCTTCATATCTGCCAGGCTGGTTACAAAGGAAACACCTGAGTGAGGCTTTATCTGCTTAAAATGTGAGAGGGCCATGGACTTGGGCCTTGGGGAGATTATTGGAAAATGAGGGACTGGGAGCCCCAGTCCTGGAAATAGGGCCTTGGGATAGGGGAAGAGAAGAAATAAAATTCTGAATTTCTGAGGAGCCTCATGGGGCTACAGGATGTCTTGATGTTAGAGGTGTCTCCTCAAGGCCTTAGTCACAGAGTGCAGGGCCCATGTGACCGCTCAGCTGTCTGCCCCTCCCTTGCGCACAGATTGGGATCCTCAGAGGGTACTTGGAATCCCAGGGGCCCTTGAAGACAGGGAAGATGACGACTCACAACTCAGCCTTGTCCGTGGTCCTCTACAGCTCCATCTTTAAGCAGGTAAGTGGGCGGGGGTTGGCCTGGGCGTTCAAATAGCAATCACTCAATTGGCACTCTGGAAATCATTAGTGCTTTGGTTGTAGGCCTGGCATCACCACAACGTAGCCTTGAGGTGGTCTTGCAGACTGGTTGCCATGGAATCTGACAGAGCTTCCTATCTGGTCACTGGATTGTTGACCCTTTTGAGTATCCCTGATTTGGGCTGTTACTTAGGTCAGCTTTGGGAAGACTGTCCTCTTAGCTGGGAAACAGAGGCTGGTGTGAGTGTCCCTCAAAGTTCCCACCCTATGAGCTACCCCAGAGTACAGCTTTGTGGAAGCTGCATTCTGTTTCTTATGGGAAAGGCACCACACCCAGTGCCCTACTGGGTTGGGGAGATGTCTCACTGTGTGTAGGACAGCTGGCAAACAGAATGCATATGAGGAACATGAACATGCATGCTTCTGTTCACTCCCAGTGGCATGTCTTGTCTGGCCTGGGCTGTGGACAGGGAGGCTATCTGTGCAGGAATGGCCATTCGCCAGATCTTTCCTCCTATTTTGGCTCTTGGCACCTGTGTCTCAGTTTCTAACTGCCTTCTGGCTCTTCAGGGCTGCAGTGTTCTTTTGATTTTGTTTGTAAACACATCCAGCTTTTTTCGGTGGGAATGCCAAGGCCAGTCCAAAGTAGTTTCACAGGCTACTGCCTCAGAACAGGATAAAAATAGCAAATGTACAGCCATCTTGCCTCTTCAGCGCTTCTCCGTGGAGGGGCCAAAAGTCTGTTCCTGCTTGGCCTTTTTGCTCCCATTTTGGTCCTGACTAAAGGTGCTTTGGCAAGCGTCTTCTCTCAACCCCAGATTCTCTTTTCTGGAGAGTGATGAGTGAGTTGATTCAAATATGATCGACTTACCACCCAGGAAGAGTTTGTCCTGAGCCAAACATGAATAATGGAGGTCTGGGAACATGGATTCGGGTTCCCCCAAATTACATGTCCTGATGCTGAAGCAGTCACATGAGCTTTCATAGTTCTGGGATGAAAGAAAGTCACACACTAAGACACTTTCCCAATACACTGGTGAAAGCACCAGGTGAGTGACAGCAAAGCTATCAGATGTTACCTGATGACATCCTCAGCTTTAGGGTCAGTGAACGCTGATGCTCTGCTAAGCTAAGATGGCTTGAAGGTGTTTCTCCAGAGTTGAAAGGGTGCTAGGTAATCTTATTTGTATTTCTTCCCTTGATAAGCCATGCTTATCATTCTTATCCTCTGTATAGTTATTGTTAACTCTTCCACATTTTAAATTCTTTTTACTGTGTTTTTTTTTGATAAATACAAAATAAAGAAGGAAAAAAAAAAGAGATAGACAGGTCTTCCTCAAATTCTTCAGAGATTTGCAGAATATGGCATTTAAGAAATTTCAATAAGATAGGTATTAAATATATAAGTTGAGGAGACATTAAAAGATAATTATTGGCTTGTAATACAAGCTTAATAGAAGTTGAATTAGGTACAATACTTTAGAGTCTCCATGACAGGATAAATAGTAAAGCGTTTTCTCTGCATTAAAAAAAAAAAAAAAAAAGAAAAGGTGCTAGGTGAAACACGGAGGTGGGTTGAGGCAAATGGCTAAACTGAGATAGCCCAGAATCAGTTGGGTTCTAGATCTGTAACATTCCCACCCTCCATAGTCAGGAAGTTCTAACCAGTTGATCAGTGTAGCACATTCTTTCATATGGGTGTGGCTTTCCAGTCTCTTCTGGGAACTTGAGTTCCCCAGTGCCATTTTTGAGTTAATGGGAACATTATGAAATTGATTCACTTAAAAAGAGGAGAAGTTACAGTTTTTTGACACAGACCAAGGAAGACCTGTTTTCAGACATTGCCTATGCTGCACAAGTTGGTTGCCAGGGTGAGGGTGGGGGCGTGGAGAGGAGGGGCCCCATGGCACTGCAGTGAGCATCGGACACCCGTATGCTCCACTTACAGGTGTTGAGCGGCTGCCTGCAGGGCATAGTGAGTGTGTGGGACATCACCACAGGCAAGAAGAGGATGGAGTTCTCTGTGTCCGGCACCCAGTCAAGTGAGCTGACTGCCATGTCCCTGGACGAGTCAGAGCGGTGTCTGCTCACAGGCTTGCGTGATGGCACAATACAGATGTGGAATTACAACACCGGGGAGTGTCTGATGACCTTTCCGTACCGGGACCAACTGGAGGTCAGTGAGCTCCACTGGCTGGAGCCAGTAGGTCCTTGGGAACCCTCAGATGTAGTTTTCTGTGTGTCTACGAGGCTTCATCACATGCTCCGGCTGCCTATTCTTAGGTCCTCCTGTATGAAATGGAGCTAGGCAGTGTCTCTAGTGAGGGCTCCACAGATGCCAGTTGCTCTTGCATCTAAAATGTGCAAGGACCTTGGAGCTTTGGGGTGTGTTTTCAGTGGGAGGGCATGTGTTTTGATTTGGAGACTCCTGTGCTTCTTCCTATTTGAAAATGTAAGTGAGAGGGTACAGTAAAGAAACTGCTGGCATGACTGTTGGATGATATGGTTAAAGTTTTTATCATAGATGTGTGAGAACAGCCAGAGGCATCTGAGGAGTCCAGAACAGAGAGAGAAGCAGATTGGACATGGCCAGGGCTGGGGAGCTGGGAGAGATAGCGAGATAACAAGAGATAGAGCGCAGAATATACAAGAGATAGAGCACAGAGTATAGCAAGAGATAGAGCTCAGAGTATACAAGAGATAGAGCACAGAGTATACAAGAGATAGAGCACAGAGTATACAAGAGATAGAGCACAGAGTATACAAGAGATAGAGCACAGTATAGCGAGAGATAGAGCACAGAGTATACAAGAGATAGAGCACAGAGTATACAAGAGATAGAGCACAGTATAGCGAGAGATAGAGCACAGAGTATACAAGAGATAGAGCACAGAGTATAGCGAGAGAGGGCAAGAGACTAAGAGAGAGTGAGAAAGAGAATGTAGCGAGGATGGAGGGGCAGGAGGAAAACGCGCTGTTATAAAGAGTGTCTGGGTATCTCTGAGGAGGGAAGCCTGGGGAAATGAGGAGGCTGGGATGCAAGCATAGGCTTTGAAGTGAATGACAAGCACTTGTTTGTGATCCTGAGGGAGACTGGAAACATCATGGGCTTTGATAGGCGCGACAGGTAGCCATATGTCCCCTCTGTCAGAGATAAGGGAAATGACTCTTTTTGGAAAATGAAGTTCCCCAGGAATTCTGGCTTTTATTTAGCCACCAGGACCCCTCCTATCATCCAGGTTGAGCTTATTTCTGGACATTTGGACAGCCTGAGAAGCGGGTACTTGTTAGGGCTCTAGGAACAGTCCGTGGGTGTAGCATAGAGTGGAGTCAGCTGTAAGTGTCACTCTGGGACTAGAGCCCCTTCCTTTAACCTGGGCAGAAAGAGAACTTGGCCAAGAAGCCGGAGGTGGAGGGGAGGGTGCTGGAGGGAGCTCAGCCTGTGGAAGTGTTTGATCCCCAGCATCCATATTAAAAGCTGAGGGTGGCTGCATAGGCTTCTAATCCCAACCCTGAACAGCTCCCTGAGGTTTGCTGTCCTGCTAGGGTAGCCTCCTTGGTGAGCTACGGTTCCCAGTGAGAGAGCCCTTCCCTTTAAACATAATGAGGGGCTGGAGAGATGGCTCAGCAGTTAAGAGCACTGACTGTTCTTCCAGAGGACCTGAGTTCAATTCCCAGCACCCACATGGCAGCTAACAAAATGATGGTAACTGAGAAACTACACTGGAGGTTGACCTGAACCATTTACACACACACACACACACACACACACACACACACACAGAGAGAGAGAGAGAGAGAGAGAGAGAGAGAGAGAGAGAGAGAGAGAGAGAGAGAGCTCCAGTCTAGATCTCTCAGCAGTCATTGGACCAGAGCTGGGTCATATGTTGCTCAGTTATCTCTTCTGTGAAATGAACATGGGTACCCACTTATCTGCTCTTCCAGATATATCAGGTTTGACGGACTCTGGCTCCCTTCAGTTTTGCGCTTTCTGGTGGCTACATTTAGGAACACAAAGGCCCAAAGGCATGCTCTCTGCGGAGTCTAGTGCTCTGTTTTCTTTATCTCCAACAGATTAGTGGAATTGTCCCCATGAACAAATCGTACTATGTGACAGGGTGGAGTAAGAGAATCACCAATTACACGTGAGCGGCAAGTGTGAGTGGGAGGCTTGGGCTGCTGGGTGTCTCCCCTTATTTTAAGTTTTTCTCGTTCCGAGATTCCCCAGCAGCTGCCATAGCCAGCAGGGCACCCGTGCTGGCTGCCAGCCATTGCTCTACCCGTGTGTCTACCCATCCATTCACTTAGCATGTCGTGAGGTGCCTTCTGCTGGTGAATGCCATGGCAGAAGCGACAGTGTCTGTCTCCATGCATCTTCTCATTCCATGGAGGAATGACTTCGGTCTCTTAAAACAAGATGACATCGACTGGTAGTTTACAAGGCACAGGGATTTATTTCCTACAGTCCTCAGGCGGGGTAGGCTGAGCCCAAGGTGCTCGCAAGTTTGGATTCTGGTGAATGCCTGCTTCCTGGTTCTTAGAAAGCTCTTTTCTTCCTATGAACTTACCTGACAGAGGGTTGAGGGCTATAATTCTACCAGTGAGGGTTCTACCTACATGATTTCACCACCCTCAAAGGCTTGACCTCCTAATATGCTCACACTGGTCCCTGGGATGGCTGAGTTACACAATACCTCAAATGACACCTTTCCCAAGAAACAGAGGGGGTGCACAAACCCACCAACTATTGGTGGGAGGAGAGGGTGGCACGGAGGTGATCATTTGGCCCAGAGTCTCATCTACATGTTTAAGTCAGGTGTGAATGAGACCCAGGGTACCACTTATCCTGGGGCAAATTCTCCCTTAGATCTAAACATGTGATATGTACTTGTTATGTACTTCTAAGGTCTGAGATGGGTACAGGACAGATGAGTGGAGGCAGGAGGGAAGGAATGGGCAGCAGATCCCAAATGAATCTAAAACTTATTGGAACAAATTTCACACCTGTCATTCAAACATCTGTCTGTCTATGTAGTATGTGTGCCATGGTGTATTTCAGAGGTCAGAGGATACTTTGTGTGAGTCAGTCTGTTTTTTCTACCATGTGGATTCCAGGGATCCAACTCAGGCCATCGTGATTGGCAGCAAGCACCTTAGCTTTTGACTCATCCTAAGACACCAAATAATCCTCTTTCTTGCTGCTTTGCTTCCAAGGTTCCTGAGATGGAGCTGTCTTACAGGGGCTGAATATGTAAGCCTCTAGATAACATGTTTCTATGGCTTTGGGATGCTATGCCTTCATGGTGGTCCTGGGGTCAGGTCATGCCCCTGTGATTGTTCTATGCCCTGTATGGGTCCTGTGGTTACCAGAGGCTGCAGTCCTGAACCCATGCCTGCACCCACTGGAATCTAGATGATGGAAGTAGACAAGCTTTTCTCTCTCCATTGCAATAGCTTGTATCATACTATTGCTCTCAGAAACTATGCCTGGCATGGCTAAAGAGCATGATAGCAGACGATGAAGTGAGGTGTTGAGGGTTAGGGGTAACTTGTACTGGTGGTCTCTTTTTTAATACTAGTTTGTAACAGGAAGAACAGTTCAAATGCCTGGATTGCTCTTAGAGCCACTCTTCCATTGTCTTAGGACCTAGCCTGAAGGTTGTGTCATGCGTCTGACCCACAGTATTCTCACAGTATGGACCACATCCCGACAGGCTTATCTTTCCTCTCACTAGTTAAGGGCCGGCAGGAGGAGTCTCATCTTCAGTTTTGTCTTCCATCTCCCTTTGGTACAAGGACTGAATCACAGCCTTGTATGCGCTAGGCTAATGCTTTGCCATTGAGCAGCTAGCTACCCCAGATTTTCTTCCCCTTTGCTCAACGATTCTGTTTTAAAATTATTTCTCTCTTCTAGAGTGTTACCATAAACAGGAGAAAACTATCTACACCTTCAAATATCTTTCTTAGAAATTTCCTCAGCCAAATAAATGCCCATTCCAGTCTCGCAGCTCTCAGGTTCTACTAGTCACAAAGCGCTGGAGTGTGAACACAGTCCAGCTACGTTTTCTGTTACTTCGCACCAGGATGGCTCTGTCTCCAGTTTCCAGTAGTGGGTTTCTCATTTCTACTTGAGGTATCATAATGGTCATTATCATCCATATTGCTACCAGACACTTAGGATCACTTAGGCCATCTTTAAATAGACAGGGCTGGGAGGGTAACTCACTGGCATGCCCAGAGGGCATGCTGGGCCAGGGTTCCATCTCTAGCACTAGAGGAACAACTTTAGTTCTAGAACTCTCTCTCTCTCTGTCTCTCTGTCTCTCTGTCTCTCTCTCTGTCTCTGTCTCTCTCTCTCTCTCTCTCTCTCTCTCTCTCTCTCTCTCTCTCTCTCTCTCTCTCTCTCTCTCTCTCTCTCTCTCTCTCTCTCTCTCTCTCTCTCTCTCTCTCTCTCTCTCTCTCTCTCTCTCTCTCTCTCTCTCTCTCTCTCTCTCTCTCTCTCTCTCTCTCTCTCTCTCTCTCTCTCTCTCTCTCTCTCT
>PVIH01008313.1:42887-79811 GCA_004025045.1 Sigmodon hispidus | reverse complement strand
CAGCTCCCTATGTGGATGGTTTTAGAATTCTGACCCTCTTGCCCTCACTTCTCTAGCGGTGGGATTACAACCATCTCCACCATGCCCAGTTTATTCAGTGCTTGGGATCAAACCCAGGGCTTCACCCATACTAGGCAAGTGCTCTGTCCACTGAGCTACACCCCAGCATGGCTTTCATAGCTCTCTGCTTTTCTATGGTCTCACCTGAACCGCCTATGTTCCCACTGGCACCATCCTTGATGGCCCAGACACGGTGCTGTAGGCTTTTCCTAGAATGTGCTTTAGAGTTATCTCAACCTCTGCCCATCTGCCACCTCCAAAGTCACCTGCATATTTTTATTATCCATTACAGCAGCACCTCATTCTCTGCAAAGTCCATCATATAGGTTGCTATAGCATAATACCAGAGTGGGTGACAGAGAAACAATGGAGATTTATTTCTTGCACTTATAAAGGCTGAAATATCCTAGGCCAAAGCATTGTGGAGTCTTGTGGTCTTGTGGTGGCATTTTTAAAAATTTATTTGTAAAGGGTCATTGTCTTGCTGTAGTCTCTGTGATGGAAAGGGGGGGATATCTCTTCAGTCTCTGTACGATGCCATGAATGAGGTTTCTGTCTTCTTGACAACATGTCCTCCCCATGTCCATTCTGCACGTGAGGATTAGTTCCAACAAGAATTTTGAGTACATTCAAACACTCAGTCTCTATTAAACAATGGGATAATTTGTTTTATAAAGTGTATTGACTGATGTGGGGAAACAGCTTCCTGTGGAGGAGCAGAATCCTTAGTTGGTGTTGGGGAATGGTGAAGAACAGCTTAGCCAAGGAGACGCAGGGTGAGATAGGAGCTGAAGAGGTGGGTATCTGGGAAGCACTTGAGTTGGTACACACTGCCCGAGGAAGGACAGACATGCACACGGTCCCTTCTGTTCCAGGAGGCCTGTTCCCACTCTTCTCCCCTGTTTGAACTTTCCTCAGGGGATGAGTTAAGACTCATTTGTAAACTCCAAGAGCAGAGCCCTTATGTTTGACACATAGTGGGTGCTTAGGAAATGAGATCAGTACAGGCTTTAAACAAGTTCCTGGACCCCCAAGATAATGCTGCTCTGAACTGGCTTCTGAATCCTGAAGGCTGTGCTTTCCCCAAAGAGCATTGCAGCCTGCGAGCTCTTGCCTCTCCTGCCCCTGGCCATGTGCACAGGTTCCACAAGACCAAGCAGGGCCTCTCCTGCTACCACTGGCAGACCTACCACACAGAGGACGTCCTGAGCATGGCCAAGTATCAGAACCAGTTCCTTGGGACTTCTTCCTACAATGGGGACATCCTCTTCTGGAATGTCAGCATGATGAAGCCCATCTTGAGTTTTAATGTCTCCATGAGCCCCTTGCCTATACAGCCGAAGAAGGTACAGCGCCCTGTGCTTTCCTAGTTTCCCAGGCACCTTTCACTCCAATCACACTCTCCTTTAATTTTTGTCTGGGTTATAGGTCAGAATAGGGCGGGCAGAGTGTGCAACCTGGGAGTAGAGGGAAAGATGGACACTGATACTGGGGTGAGGTGGGGTTGGTAGCTAGATAGTGGGTGGTAGCTCCTTTGGGCATCTTCATGTGACAGGAAACAGGGGCACAAAGAGGTTAGACACCTTTCTCAAGGCATATAACTAAGAAGGGGTAGATCTAGACCATGACAGTCCAACCCCAGGGCCTGGTGGTGCTTTGCTGTCCTTTTCAACGGATGACATCCTCCTTGAAGGTGGCCCACTGTTAGCTTTTCGCTGCTGTAACAAAAACCTGACAGAAAGAATCAACTTAAAAGGGGAAGTTTCAGAGATTCCAAGTCTGCTATGGCAGGAGAGCCAGGCTGGCCAGAGTAGCTCACATCAGGGTGACGAGGAAGAAGAGAAAGGGGACCGGAGAAGTTCCAGCTGGGCTCCCCTCCAGGGCTGGGTCTTCCCTCCATGAGAACACCTTCACAGATGCACCCAGATACAGCTTTACTCTTAAGGCACTTCCCAATCCCATTAGGTTGGCAGTCAGTAGGTCCTACCCACAACTTCTCCACTTGGGCAATGATGTCATTCAAGGCTCCCAGGCTCACGATAAGGAGGTAGGAAACGCAGGGTCTCTAAATTGCTACATTGTAGCAACCTCTCTAAATTGCTACATTGTAGCAACCTAAAGCTGGAATGGTGCTAGCAGTTGCCTCTCCTGGACTCTAGTAGGTACCACATTTTCCAAAATAGCTCAGTGTTTTATCTGTTTTGTACTGTGGGCTTGCCCAAGATTAAAAGTGACTAAGAAAAATTTTGGAAACCACTGTCCCCTTTTTCAGATGGGGAGACTGAGTTCCTCTCAGGAGCTGTGTCCTGCTTAGGGTATTAGGGTTATAAGCTTTGGTCTGAGGCGTCTCAAAGCATAAAGTTTCTGGGAAGCAATGCAGGGTTCCCTGGAGGGCTGGGGACATTGGTGTTGGGCTGAGGAGGACCTGAGCTTCCCACTTGTGGAGAGGTTTCTGGAACTGCCCTCCCTCTCTGTACAGGTGAAAGATACAGAGCCATGCATAGCAGCCAGAGCCCATGCCTCTACGGACAGAAATAAGCAAATGTGGGCGAAGAAACCTCTCACAAAGTCCACTGGCTTTACTGGGAGTCGGAGGTTAATGTCAGCTCCCCCAGTAATGAAACACCGAGACTCAGAACAAGACAGGCAAACGTCTCAGGTGGGAGTGAGACTACCCCTCAGGTGACAATTGTCCAGCTCAGAGCCTGTGTGTGTATGTGTGTGTGTGTGTGTGTGTGTGTGTGTGTGTGTGTGTGTGTTGGGGAAACGACAGCTTCCTTTTTTGATGTTGGTTTTTTGTTTGTTTGTTTTGCTTTTTGAGACAGGGTTTCTCTGTGTAACAGCCCTGGCTGTCCTGGAACTTGCTTTATAGACTAGGCTGTCTTCAAACTCATAGAGAACTGCCTGCCTCTGCCTCCCAAGTGCTGAGTTTAAAGGTGTGTGCCCCCATCACCCGCTGCCTCCATTTTGATCACACTGTAGCTAACTCACTCTGCTTACTCAAGCCTGGGAATGGTTCTTTCCTACTGCATCTCCAGACCAGGTCTGAGAGTTGAACCTCATGAATAGAATCTACAGGGGACAGAGTTCTAGAAGCCTAAATTGGATGTTAGAGCATGGGCTATGGCTTCAGTTCTTTTTTTTTTATGTTTTTTTTAAACCTTATTTATTTATTTATTTATTTGCCTTGGTGTTTGCCTGGAACTGGAACTACAGATGGTTGTTAGCTGCCATGTGGGTGCTGGGAATCGAACCCGGGTCCTCTGGAAGAACAGACGGTGCTCTTAACCGCTGAGCCATCTCTCCAGCCCCGGCTTCAGTTCTTAAGATGGCTTGTTCATCAGCCATCTTAAGAGTGAGCTGTTCAGGGCACCAAGTGCTACCTCTCCAAAGCCTAAGCCGCAGTGCAGAAGGACAAGATGCATTAAGGTCTTCACCTCCAAGCCCTGAAGACCCAGAATTTATTTGATAGCTCTGGATTTTAGGATGTGGGAAAGGAGCAAGATCTGAAGGGGTGTGTGTGACTGACCCTGGGCTTGTAGGGATGAGGCCAGTACCCAGATACTGCCTACAGGCGACTCTACAGGAGTGCAGGGGCAGAGGGGTCGGGAAGTTCTCTGGTTGCTTCTGCAGCTGAGGTCTGATTTCTGAGACCTGAGGCTTGAACGAGAGGTACCAGATTACCAATTCCCAGGCCTGGGGCAGCATTGGCCAGCTTCAGCGGGGTCTGTCAAGATGATGTTCTGCTGTGAGATTCATATATCTTAGAGCCCTATGAGATGCACTCTGCTGTGAAGCACTTACATATCATGGCACTGTGAGATTCAGGCACTTCAGAGCACAGAGAGATGAATATGCTTTACTGTTAGACACTGGGCTGTCTTTGACTGATCGGTTTAGGCCTCTGCACTCATATCTTGAGAAGAATGGGGGTTAGGCCCCTCTAGCCTCACTTCTAGGACAAAGGAATGGTCTGCCCTAAAGGCAACTCAAATCTCTGCCCTACAGAGCAAAATTGTTGGTCACTTAAAAACCTCTCAGTCTTGGAATGTCCTAAGGCCCAACCAGACACTCCATTGGCCTTTTTTCCAGGGTGGGGTCCCTATGGCTGTATTTTTATCCCTCACCTCTGATCTCTGATGGTCTGTAGGAGGGAGGATGCCATGTGGTTACCAAGAGGACATTTTTTATTTTTAGAAATCTTTCAGTTCTCAGAAACCCAGCTTGTCTAATACAGCCCACAGCAAATCATCACTATACAAACTATTACGTCTCAAAGATTCTCAAAAGAAAAAGGGAGAATTCTGGAAGAAGATACTGCAGAAGCCGAACTCGTCGATGGAGAAGGTGAGCTTCACTCAGTGCAGGAATGGGCAGCCGGGCTGGGCAGGCGTGGGTGTGCCATGGGCATAGTGAATTTGGAATTCCAGAGCAGTTTTTAGAATTTAGGCAGAGGTGGGTCTGGGAGAGAAGTAGCTTTTCTAGAACCCACTGTTGGAAGACTCTTTCTTTGCCTGGGATGGTGTTTTGTAGTGTGTAACAGGCTTTCTTTTTCTTTCTTTCTTTCTTTCTTTTTTTTTTTTTTTTAAAGAAACAACCAGCTCCCAAATTATGACATGGAGACTTCTTGTTAGCTATGGATGCTCTGCCTAGCTTAGGCTCATTTCTGGCTATCTCTCTTTAACTTCAATTAATCTGTTTCTCTTTCCCTTCCTTTTGCCTTGGGGCTTTTTACGTCTCTTTACTTCTGTATGTCTTACTGTCCTGCTTTCTCCAGTGTCTGTCTGTCTGTCTGGTGTCTGCCTGGCTTCTGGCCCCGGGTACGCCCAGGGCTTTCTACTTGTGCAGGGCCACGTGGGGCTATTGAGATGTAGGGCATTTTGGAGCAGTCTGCAGGGCCACAGTTGATTCCTGGATGGTATTTGTCAGCTGAGTGGAAATCTGCTGGGACAGAAAGGCTAGGGACAGAAGGTAAAGGTAAGGATCTTGGGGGAAAGTATCTTTGGTGTACACTTGAAACTCTCGGGCCCGTGGTGCTGGTAGTTGGAGGGGTTGTGAGGAAGCCCCAAGACCAGGGAAAGGAAGGAGCCCACCCTTAGAATAGCAGCTTGCCAGAAGAAACCCATTGATAAATGTGTTAAAACTTTGAAATCTTAACCTCATATGTAATATCTCTAAATCACACACACATATAAATAACAAATTTACTAAGGAATCAATTAAGGAAAGTATCTCATTTACAGTAGCTTCAGTAATTATCCAGGAATTAATTTAATTGAGGAGGTGGGGGACTTCCACAATGGAACCTTTAAGATATTGAAAAAAGAAATTAACAGGACACTAAATGATGGAAAGACCATCATGCATTTGAATTTGCAGAGTTAATATGTTGAAAATGGCTGTGATACCACAAGTGACCTACGGATTCAATGCAAACTACATCATACTTGCAATGCATTCACTGCAGAACTAGAAAAAAATCCTGAAATTCATATGTTAAACACAGATGATTATGGATGGCCAAAACAATCCTAAGAAGAAGGAATACTGCCAGAGTTATCACAATATCCAGCTGTCTTAATTACCTCTCTGATGCTGCCATAAAATATCATGACTGAAAGCAACTTGGGGAGTATCTCAGGGTTTCTATTGCTGTGGAGAGACACTGTGACTACAACAGCTATTATAAAGGAGAACTTTAAATTTGGTTTGGCTTACAGTTGAGAGATTTAGTCCATTGTTACCATGGTGGGAAGGATGGCGGCATGCAGGCAGGCATGGTGCTCGAGAGATGGCTGAGAGTCCTATATCTGTATCTGATGGCAGCAGGAAGAGAGCTTGATCCTGGGCCTGGCTTGAGCATCTGAAACCTCAAAGCCTGCCCACCCACAGTGACACATTTTCTCCAACAAGGCCACAGCTCCTAGTAGTGTTACTCTCTATGTACCCATGATCATTTTTTCATCCAAACCACCACAGGGAGAAAAGGGCTTATTTATTGTACTACTCTCGGGTCATTCCATTACTGAGGGAAAACAGGGCAAGAACCTGGAGTCAAGAATGGATGCAGAGATCATGGAGGAGTGCTGCTTATTGGCTTGCTCCTTTATAGCTTGCTCATGCTGCTTTCTTTCCTTCTTCCTTTCTTTTTAAAGCCTTGTTTTATTTATTACATATACAGTATTCTGTCTGCATGTTTGCCTGCACACTAGTGGAGGATATCACATTTCCTTATAGATGGTTGTCATCCACCATGTGGTTGCTGGGAACTGAACTCAGATCCTCTTGAAGAGCAGCCAGTGCTCTTAACCTCTGAACCATCTCTCCAGTCCCCCATCCTGATTTCTCAGGACCAACTGCCCAAGGGTGCTTACTGCCCACAGTGGCCTGGGTCCTCTAGTATCAAGTTTTAATCAAGAAGATGCTCCACAGAATGCTTAGAGGCAACCTAATAGAGCGTTTTCTCAGTTCAATTGAGGTTCCTTTTCCAGAATAACTAGAGTTACTCTTGTGTCAAGATAATAACAAAAACAAACATACCCACACAGCTATGGACACCTGAATGTTGACTGAGTATCAAAGGAATACTGAATTAAAAAGGCAGCCTACTTAATAAATGATTCTGGCCAAAATGCATATCTGTCCTAGAGAAGAATGAAATTAGATATGCAACACCATGACCTTTCCCTTAATATTGATTGGTATGTTTATTCCGCTATGATCTGATAAGAAAAATAAGTGGTTTTGGTTTTGGTTAAGACTTGTTTTATGTCCTAAAACATGATCTATGGCAGCTGGGTGAAATATTTTTTAGGTACCTGTTATGTCCATTTGATCTATGGTTTAGATTAACTCTGAGGTTTCTTTGTTGATTTTGTTGTCTGCTCTACCTATTGATGAGAGTTATGATTGTTTCTAGATCTGTCTGTCTCTTATACATATCTGATAGTGCTTGCTTTCTGAAAATTAGGTGTCCTGGTATTTGTTGCATGTATATTTGCAATTGTGTTTTCTTGGTAGTCTATCCCCTTTAATAATAATACAAAGTGAGATCTTGTCTCTTGTCTTGAAATCTGCCATATCAGACAGGAGTCTAGTATTCGAGCATGTTTTGGATTTCATGTGCTTAGCATCTTGATATCCGTCCTGTGTTAGTTAATGTTTTTATTGCTGTGAAGAGATGCCATGACCTCGCAACTCTTAAGAAGAAAACATTTAGTTGAGGTGTCTTGCTTATAGTTTCATAAGTTCAGTCTATTATTATTACAGAGGGAAGCATGGCGGCATGCAGGCAAATGTGATGCTGGAGCTGAAAGTCCTACATCTTGCTAGGACTAGAAAGTCAACTGACTATCACACTGAGGGAAGCTTGAACAAAAGAGACCTCAATGCCCACCCCTACAGTGACACACTTCCTCCAAAAGGCCACACCTACCAATAATGCCACTCCCTTTGAGGGCCATTTTCTTACAAACCACTACAAAGCCTCTCATTTTTAGTCTCTGTGTGTCTTTGCCAGGAAGATGAGTCTTGCAAGCAAGCAAACAAATAGCTAAATAAATAGAGTTGGATTTTGTTTTTAATCTAATTTAATTGGAAAGTTAATGCTACTTAGATTTTTATGATCTTATTAATGTGTATATGTTTATGTGAATGTATGTATCTTGTGTGTATTCCTGTGGAGGTCAGGAAAAGTGTCTTCAGGTGTCCTGATCCCCTGGAGCTGGAGTTACATACAGCTCTGAGCCACCTGATGTTGATGCTGGGAACTGAGCCTTGGTAGAACAGATAGTACACTCTCTTAACTGCTGAGCCGCCTCTCTAACCCAAGACTATTTACATTTAAGGCCATTATTATTATTGCTGATCCTCCTTTTTTTTGTCATTTTCCCTATTTGTTCAATTACTATTTATTTATTTCTTTATTTCATGTCTTAACTTTTTCCCTAGTTAGTTTCCTTAGGGTTATTTACAGAAGCGTAGGTGAGCCTGTTTACTGGACACCCTGCTAGTGGCTACACCACTGAAGAAAACGTCTTCCTAGTTCCAGATAACTGTTTTCCATTCATAGTTTGCTCAGTATTTTCATAATTAAAAGGATGTCATTTTTTTTTCAGGTGCTTTTTCTGAATCAATGTGTGATGAGTCATGTGAGATGAGTGTTTTTTTCTTTATTTGTTAATTGATTTATTGACTAAATAAATGTTCTTATATATGTATGTGTTTTACCACTGAGCTCTACTCCAGTTCACGGGTTGGCTTTTGATTGTTGAACTATTCTTCAGTTTCAGGAATAATCTTATCTGGTCATGGTGTATCACCCTTTGATATGCTGCTGAATTCAGTTTTCTAATATTTTGTTGAGGATTCTTTTTTTTTCCATCAGTGTTTGCCAAAGCTATCTGGTTGTAGTTTTCTTTTGGAGTTTTTGTCTGGTGTTGGTAGCAGAGTAATGCTGGCTTCACAGAGTACATCTGGATTAGTTCCTGCCTCCTCTTCTCGTTCCTTCTCATTCACATCCTCTTCTGTGAGGTTTTAGAAGGACTGGTATTGCTAATTCTTTAAATGTTGGGTAGGATTCACCTTTGCGCTCAGATTCAGGGTCTAAAGGATTTCTGTTTCTTTTGATCCTGGTACCCAGATCAGTGGGAAGAGGGTTGAACATCTTGTTTAGGACTTCATAATAAGCAGGATACACAAGAATTTTGGAGTTGGCCAGTAAACAACCTCACACCCTGGAACAGGCAAACAACCTCAGGTGAACTCAATGGGTTATTTCCCCCTCCCAAACAGGGTTTTTCCATGTAGCTTTGGCTGTCCTGGAATTCACTAGGTAGACCAGGCTTGTAAAGGTCTTCCTGCCTCTGTCTCCCATGGGCTTGCGCCACAGCTGGCTTTGGTGGAATATCTTTAAAAAATGTAAAAGTAGGAAGGCAATGTGCTGGGAAGTAGAAGGAGTGTGAGGGGCATAAGAGAGAGGAATTGGGTGTGTATGGATGTGATCAAAATACACTATATCCATGTATGAGATGGTCGAAGAATAAATAAATTATTTTAATAAAAGGGCCAGCTTGGAATAGTGATAGTAATTATCCTTTTTTATAAGCTAATTTTTTTTTTTTGTGGGGATAGGGTCTCACTATATAGCTCTGACTGTCCTGGAACTCACTACTTAGACCAGACTGGCTTTAAACTCACAGAGATCTGCCTGCCTCAGCCTCCCAAGTGCTGGGATTAAAGGGATGCACCACTATGTCCAGCTAGAAACTAATTCTTAATTAGGTTTTTCCTTAGATGACTTAAAGTTTACACTTTATTGTATTAAAAAGTTCAAGGTGCTGGGCTGGTGAGATGGCTCAGTGGGTAGACATGCTTGTTCTCCAACATTCACATGGACGTTTTGCTGTAAATACATTTAAGAGAGAATGAGTTATTTCTCCACATCACATTGAGAGAGTGATAGGGCTTGGGAAGTGAGGCAAACTTATGTGTCTTCTTTTATTAAACATTTGCTGTCCATATACTATGGCATCAGGAGCCACTGTGGGCACTGAGGGCAGTGACGAACAGTGACAAAAAGATACCATTCCCTGCTTTCAAATACCTCACAGACCAGTATGTTGTCACTCAATTCCTGCTAGGGAGCGAGGAGCATCTTGGGAGTCTGGGGCACTAGTTGGGTGTGTTGACTTGTTTGAGTCTGTTAGTAATGTGTAACAGTGGCTAGATGAAGTCACTGCTGAGCCAGGCCCACCTCTCTTGTGCAGATCATTTTTTTGCAGACCAGGCCTCGACTGCCACACATAGTTGCCATGCTGACTAGCTGCATTGACGGCTTTATCTACGCCTGGTCCATTCATGGGAATGGAGGTCTGCTGGGGAAGTTCCCTGTGGACCTTGAAGAGAATGGGGATGTTGTTGTGAGTACCATGACCACTGATGAAAATGACTGCATCCTCATCACAGGGGACAGTAAAGGAAAGATCAAGGTGAGGAAGGACTGGAGCCAGTCCAGCTCTTGGCCATCTCTGTGTTGCATGTGGCTCTTGTCTACCTCCTATCCCATTGGCTACTGATTTCACTGGAGAAGGGGATGGGAGCAAGGAAAATTACTTAGGAGTCTCTTGATCTGGCCAAGGCCCCTCCAAGCGCCCCACCCCCATTTCTGATCCTATTATTCATTGTCACCCCACAACTCCCACACCATGAGATACATGGTTGGCAAACATGTGAGACAGCTGTCTCATAGTTGATTTTATGTTCTTTGGTGAGACGTGAGGCATGAGGGCCTTGTCCATCTATACTACTCAAAACCCCTTTGCCTGCTAACTAAGGAGTCGGCTTAGAGGACCCTTGCCCTCTTTGTAGTGAGTAGTTATTTACCTCAGAGGTGTAAAAATGAACCACTCCCAAAGCTCAGAGGAACAGTGTGGGAGGAACACACAGCATGCTCTGGGGTTGGGGCCATGGGCACTAACTCACACTTTGTACCTAGATCTGGGACATCAAAGATTACTGCTTATTTGTTGGCCCGAGACAACTCCAATCCAGTGGGATCAAGCTCTCCAATGAAGTGAATAAGTTCCGGTTCTTAATTCCTAAGCAACTCCAGGCCCGCTCTCTGCAATACATTCCTCAGAAGAATGAGGAGGTAGGGGAATGACAGGGGGGTTTATTAATATTATTTTATCTAAAAACATAAAAAATTATACACATTTATAGGGTACAGTGTAATGTGTTTACAAAGGGGAATGACAATTAAGTGGATTAACATATTTATCACCTTGCTTGCTTATGTTTGTGATAAGGCATTTGGAATTTACTCTTGGTTATTTTGAAGTGCTTATTATTGATTATAATCTTGGCTATTTTAAGCATGTAACATTTTGTTATTGGCCTTGTACAGTAAATCTCAAAGCTTATTTCTTCTGTGCAAGTGAAACTTTGTATCCTTTTTTCCTGTTCATATTTTAATTAATTTCAGTTAGCATACAAAATAGTAGGTTTCATGACATCTTCCTTCATGCATATCACCCTACTTTGCTGGCATCACACCCCGCTAACCCTCTTATCCTTGCCCCCTGTCCTGATTGCTGGTCTCCTTTTGTTCCACGGCCCTCCTGTTGTTCTCGTGTCATATATTAATGCATTCATGTGTATATTTGCAAATATGCATGTACATTCCTAAAGATTCCACATACATAGAATCCTCTAATACTCTATCATGCTATACACACATGAAGCTATGTGGTATTTGCCTTCATGACAAATGGCAGCTTTTCTTCCTCCCTCCCTCCTCCCATCCATCCTTCTCTTCCTTCTTTTCATTTATTTATTTGATTTTTTAAGACAGGATACTACTGTACACCCTTGGCTGTCCTAGAACTTGTTCTGTAGACCTGGCTGGCCTAGAACTCACAAAGATCCACCTGCCTCTTACATCCCTAGGCTGGGATTAAAGGCAGGTGCCACTACTGCCCAACTCTAAGTTTTTACTGTAAAAAAAAAGAAAATGGACAAAATCTAAGGAAGACATGAAACGAGCTCAATAAGAGAGGAAATCTGGAGGCCTGGGCCATCTGGATAAGAGCTACAGGGATAAGCTGGCGATGGAACATCTCACAGAGGAATGCGGAGGCACAAATGTCTCTGCTGATGAATTCCATGGCATATTGAAAATACAAATGACAGTTCTACATGAATTCTTCCAGGAGTTTTCTGTGAGGCCAGAATTACTTTAATAGTAACTTGGATGCCATCATAGGCCTCATGTAGAGCTTGTCTCAAAAAAACTAAAACCAAAGCTAAAAGATCAACCAACCAAACCAAACAATGCCCTGTGTTGATCTGTTACATATTCAATAAGACCTGAAATATTCAAGAGATTAACACACCATCAAAACTTAGACAGATAGCTCAGGAAGTTCTTCAGCTTTGAGTACAAGGCCAAACTGCTGGGCTTCAATGGCACACACCTTTAATCTCAGCATAGGGAAAGCCTGGGAGTGGTGACTTACACCCTTAATCCTTGTAACTCCAGAGACAGGACTTTCTCTGTTTCTGTGAGTTCAAAGCTAACTGTGAAATACAGTAGTTCTTGCCTGTAATCCTAACCTGGATGGGATACAGCTGGGTGAAAAGGGTATTTAAGGCCTCATAGGAAACCAGCAGAGGCAGAAGCAACCAGGAGCAGGCTGAGGAAGTTGGAAGATAGCTGAGTGAGAAATGACTGTGATGTTTCCTCTCTCTGATATTTCATCCTTTCCCTGAGGATATTTGGCTCTGAGTCTCTTTCCATACAATCCGAATTCATGCAACAATGCCCCCAAACCAAAACAAATGAAAATATCAAACCTCTTAGTATGTATTTTAATTTCAGATATGATAATGGTTGGTTTTCTTTTGACAGCTCACTGTGTTTGTGTGAGCCACACTTTCTGATACTATTCTTGTGCACCAGAGTTTTGTACATACTTAGGAAGGCCTCTGAGCTTTCTGGTGTCTTCGCTGTTGGGTTATATAGTTTGCTATGGTCTGATTAACCATCACTGACTACAGCAGACTAAATGTTTCTTCCTTCGTCTTGTTTGATCTCAATATGTTTGGGCCCGGGGAGATGGCTCAATGGATGCAACATTTGCTGCCCAAGTGTCCGGGCTGGAGTTTGAATCCCAGAACCCATCTAAGAGCTGGGCAGGCACGGCATGGGTCAGAGATTGGGGATCCCTGGGGCAAACTGATTAGCTAGATCAGCTGGGATTGGCAAATTCTGGGTTCAACAAAGATCCTGAGAGATAAAGAAGGCCACCCGAGTTCAACTTCATGCCTCCACCTGCATCATATACATGCATGTGCACATGTGTACCAAACACAGGCAAACATACATATACATGTGCACATGACACACACACACACACACACACACACACACACACACACACACCTGTTCACTTCTCAGTTATACAGAGTTCTTTTCTTTCATAGTGTAACGTTTTTCCTAGTATGATGTCAACTGTATCACCAGCTACTCCTTCCAGTGCTCAGCTGATAACAGTTAGAAGATGTGTGGGTTTATGTTCTGGTCCCATCACTTTCCAGCTCTGTGACCTCAGGCTGATTTCAGAATATCTCTGATTCCCTCTTCTTAGCAAGGTGGTGAACATGCTCTATGGCACATGATATTGTGGGGTTCCAATGAGATAGTTTATATAGAGGCAAATGGAAAATAATTCTGATGGCTTTAACAAAGGGCCCATGAGGCCAGAGAAGTGCTGAGATCTAACAAGGGTCATCAGTGGCACGTTAATGTAAAGTGCCCAGAGGTAGCTCATTGGCTGGTGTCCATAGGTCCTTCTCTGGACTCTGCTGCTCTGGGTCCTAGGTAACTAACTGCTAAGGTGCTAGCTGCGTGATAGCATGATGTAAGTCATTCTCTACTGCCCCCTACAGGTTGTGGATGGCCAGACCATTTCTCTGGTTCCCCCACCACTTCTGATTACCTGGAGCAGCCACATGGACGCAGTGGCAGATATCCTGTATGTGGACACCTTCCGGTTGGTTATCAGTGGTGGTGAGGATGGGGACGTCAAGGCTTGGAAACTCTCTGGTGATATCGTAGGTATGGGTGCTGCCGAAGGGTGGCCTTTGATGTCCCTGTCCCTGATGGAGTACACCCTGGCACGCTGTGGGGAAAAGGGTCTTGCAGCTGGCTGCTCAGAGAATCTTGCAAGATGCGAATCTGTCTGGTTGTCCACTTATTCATCAACTACCTTTCCATGCATTCACTCATCCACCCAGCTTTGCTTGTCTTGGTGAGTTTTAGAAAACTATATATGGTAAGATCTGTTCTTTTCTCTTCAGAAAAGTTCTGGTGTTATACAAAGAAAATCTCAGAAACTCAAAGCGTACATTTATCTGCCTGGACAGCCCACATTGGGAAGCAGATACTCCTGAGTGTCCCCTCCCACCCCTACCTTGTCAGCTACATGCATGTGTGTGTGTGTGTTACAATTATTGAGGCACGTGCCATAGGATGCATGCAGAGGTCAGTGGATAACTGTGGGGGACAAATCTCTCCTTCTACTGTGTCCCTGAAGTGGAACTAAGATTGGTACTCTTGCTGGCAAGTGCCTTCAGCCATTGAGCCAGCATGCCAGGCCCTGATGTTTTCTTTTTCTGTACATGTATAGGTGTGGTGTATGTAGGTTTGTACAGGTATGTGCAAATGTGTTTGTGGATACATGTGCATGTGTGCATCCACTTGTGTAGGCTGGAGGTCAACACTGGGTGGCTTCTCTACCCTCTCTCCACCTTATTTTTTGAGACAGGGTCTGTTACTGAACCTAGAGCTCACTGATTTCATTAGGCTGGCAGGACAATAAGTTCCAGGGATTCGCCTGTCTGCATGCCCCAGCATGGAGGTACACATGGGTGTCCCGGCTTTCAGTGTGAGTGGTAGAGGTGTGAATTCAGTCTTCATGCTTCTGTAGCAGGTACTTTACCATCTGGGCCATCTCTTTTGGATCATATACATATATGTATATTATTATTATATATAATATATTATATATAGTTTAATGACAGCATTTTACTATGATAGCCCAGGCTGGCGTTGGACTTTGGTCTTCTCCAGTGCTGGGTCCTGGGTGGGGACCACTATCCCTGGCCAGGTTTCTGAACTCAGATTGTTTCTGCATTTTGTACATATGGAATCATGTGATGAGCTTTTCTTTGTTTCTGTTTTCTTTCTCTGAACAGTCTAGCTGTGAAGTTTATCCATAGTAAATACCCAATGTTATTAACAATAACCCATGTTACTTTTTCTAGCTATTTTACATGATTGAGAATAATACTCCTATAAACACTTGTAATTTTTTAAATAAGCAAATATATGCATTCCTGTTTGGTATGTATCTAGAGATGATTTCTTTTTTTTTTTTTTTTAAAGGAACTTCTTTTTTTTTAAATTTTTTTTTGATTTATTTATTTATTATGCATACAGTTTTACAGAAGAGGGCGCCAGACCTCATCATAGATGGTTGTGAGCCACCATGTGGTTTTGCTGGGAATTGAACTCAGGATCTCCGGAAGAACAGTCAGTGCTCTTAACCTCTGAGCCATCTCTCCAGCCCCTAGAGATGATTTCTAAGCAAGAATATATGTAATATATTTATTATACATTATATAATTACATATATATAATATATTATAAAAACATATGTTGTATTAGGTTTCTGGCTTGGACTTTTGGGCCTAGACCAGAGGTTTGACCAGCAGTCCCACAGTCCCACAGAGACACACAGACACTTACATTCATTAATTTTACACTGATTGACCTAGGGTCCAGACATATAACTTGCTAACCTTTAAATTAACCCATCTTTCTTATCTTGCTTTTTAAAAAATATTTATTTTATTTTACATATATAACTGTGTAAGGGTGTCAAAACTTGGAATTACAGACAGTTGTTAACTGCTATGTGGGTGCTGGGATTCGAACTCAGGTCCTCTGGAAGAACAGTCAGTGCTCTTAACTGCTGAGCTATCTCTCCAGCCCTCTTTCTTACCTTGTTCAGCCATGTGGCTTGGTACCTTTTCTTAGAGCAGCATTCCAGCTTCTTTCCTCTGCATCTGCTGCCGTCTCCTTGTTGTGTCCCTGTCGCCGTGGCGTCTCTGCTCTGCTCTGAAATGTGCCCAGAGTTTTCTTAGTCTGGCAGCCCCACCTACACTTCCTGTCTGCCTCTGGCCAATCAGCTTTTTATTAAACCAGTAGGAGGGACGAATATTTACAACATACCATAATCCCACTACCAACATGTTATACGTATATAATATGTTTTCCCTCAGTTTCAGTTGATATTGTCTTGTGGTCTTGTGAAGTGGTTCCCAGTTTTGTTCTTTCACCAGCCAAATATAAAAGCTGTCTTTATCCCAGCACTTTGCAAAGTTAGCTACACTTATTCAGATCCCTGAACTCTGTCATCCTGTCTCCCTTCTTCTCAATCCTGGCTTCTACCTTCTGTCTATAAAGCTTGAATCTTTTAGACACCATGTAGCCACAAGATTATGCAACTTACCTTGTGTCTGGCTCATTACATTGGGCCTTGTGATTTCAAGGGTCATACCATTGTCATAGTCACAGACTTCCCGTCTTTCTAAGGCTAAAGAGAATTCCATTATAGGCACATTGTTGGAAACCATCTGTTAGTCCATGCTTTGCTTATTTACATGTTTTTTTTACATTCTCATGTTTTGGCCACTGGCAATAATTCTGCACCTGACATTTGAGAATGGGGGCAAATGACCCTGCTTCCAGTGTGTATGTGAGGTAGGGGAGGATCTCACTGTGTAGGCCAGATTGACCCCACATTTTCAATTCTCCTGTCTCTGCTTTCCAAAGGGCTAACCAAATGCTTTCAATTCTTTTAGGAAAATGACCAGGATGGGGATGCTGGGTTGAATGGAAGTCCCAATTTCAATTTTGAGGAATGTCATACCACTTCCTAGAGTAGTTACCCAGGTTTACATTCCTGCAAAGGTTTTCATTTCTTTGCATGATCCCTGATGCAGAGAGATGCCTGTTTCTTGTCTTTCTGATAACAGCCCTGCTAATGAGTGTGAGGTGTATTCCTGTTCCTTGTGTAGAGATGTGGACATCTTTCCACAGCCTGCTGTCCATTTCTGTATCTTGTTTGGATAAATGTCTGTTCAAGCCCTTTGTCCATTTTAAAATCAGGTCTTTCTGTAATTAGTCTGTAGGAGTTATACATATTTTAGTGGTTAGCTTGGCCCTTGTTAGATGTATGGTATTTTTTTTTCCCTTATAGGTCATCTTTCATCTGCCCAGAAGCTTTTAGTTGCACACAATCCCACTTTTGCAGAGCTCTGCTTGTCTATTTTTGCCTGTGTTGTTTGTGATTTTGGTGTCCTAGCTAAGGAGTCATCACTAAGACCCAGTGCTTAAAGACTTTCCCTGGTTGTTTTCTTGGCTTGCTAAGATGTACTCTTGTGTGGTGCATATGTTTGTGAGTGTGCACATGTGAGTGCATGCATGTGTAGATGTCTTTTGAATCAGACCCTCTCATTGGCCTGGTGTTTGTCAGCTGGAATGAGGCCAGCTGGCCAACAAATCCCTGGGGTCTGCCTGTCTCAGCCTCACCAATGTGGTGGGGGGAGGGGGCGGTTAGCACCACAACTTTCTGCATTGGCTCTGGGGATTGAACTAGAGTTCTTATGCTTATGCAGCGGACGCTGACTTTACTGATGAAGCCATTCCCATGAGTAGGTGGAAGGGCTTTGCATTTCTGTTCACTAAGGATACTGGCCAGTAGTTTTCTTTTTATAGTGTCATTGTCTGGCTTTAGTATCAGAGTGATGCTCGTTACATAAGTTTCTTGGACTGTTTGGCTGTTTTCCTACTCTCCCTGCACAGTTAGGTATAATAAGAGGTTTCTGGCATGTCTGGCTAGAGGTCCAGACCCTCAGACTCAAAGTCCTACAGAAACACACAGAAGCTTATATTAATTACATTGTGCTTGGCCTGTGGCTCGGGCATATCGCTAGCTAGCTCTTGCACCTTAATTCAACCTATTTCCATTAATCTGTCCTGCCACGTGGCCCGTGGCTTACCTATTTCTTTACATCTTGCCTCTTGGGTGGCTGGATTGCATTTCCTTTGACTCCACCCTCCTTCCCCTATCTATGCTCTGATTTCCCCACCTACTTCTAAGATGCCTGCCATAGGCCAAGACAGTTCTTTTATTAATGAATGATATTCACAACATACAGAAAGACATCCCACATCAGTTAGGGGACCAGTTTGCCTCAGGACAGGGGTCTTGGAGGAGTATTTGAGAAAAATATGCTTGAGTTACAATGGGGGGTGTTACACAACTGGGGTCACCCAGTTTCTGGAGCCAACTCCTTAGTGAGTTCAAAATGACAGTTTACCAATATACATTTCAAAAACAGATCACAAGAGATTTTTCTGGACATTGTATAACTGACCTGTAAAGACTAAAGTTGGGGGGCTGGAGAGATGGCTCAGCAGTTAAGAGCACCATCTGGTCTTCCAGAGGACCCGGGTTCGATTCCCAGCACCCACATGGCAGCTAACAACTGTCTGTAGTTCCAGTTCCAGACAAACACCAAGGCAAATAAATAAATAAATAAATAAATAAATAAATAAATAAAGTTTTTTTTTTTAAAAAAAGACTGAAGTTGGTCTGATTTCCCGAGTGTATGTTTTCTCACCTCATTCAACTGGGTCTGAGCTGGAGGGGCTGGAAAGCAGATTTAGGTAGACTCAGTTTATCTTATCTTTGGGTGTGTCAAAGCAGAGATAGCTAAGCTTCTTGTGAGGCCCTTTCTCTTGATCCCATCCTAGCCCAACCCTATATATAGCCAACCCCTAGTGCTCAGCACATGCCTCCAGGATTTTTGTACATTTAGGACATGCCTCAGTCCTGCCAGCTGCTGGGTTAGCAGGAGCTCAGCTGGACCCATAGCTACTTCATTCTGTCCAGGCCAAGCTTGGTTCTCACAGCAGGACTCCTGGAGAAGCAGTGACTCCCAGACTAGCCCATCTATCAGCTTAGTTGCTCTTATTTGCTGCTGAGCTCTTTGGTGATTTCTCCAAAATGGGATTTCAAAGCCTGTGTTTTTATCTTTTTCTTAATTTCATATTTTTAAAATTTTTCTTAATTTCATAGCAGGAGAATGGCCTTATTTTACTTATTTATTGTGAATGTGCCAGAGAGGGATGGTTTCACACAATGCCTATGCCACTGCATACTTCTGGAGGTCAGAATTTACAGAAATCAATTCTCTCTCTGCCACGTCGGTCTGGGACTGAGTTCAGGTCATCCATGCTGGGACAAGAGTAGGATGCTGACTTCTCTGTCTTCTTCTTCTTCATCCCAGAGCTCACCTAGAAAGCATGTGCTCACCTAGGAAGATCCTGGCCATGTTATACCCTTATTATTTCACACTTGAGCTGCTGGGAGCCTGAATGGGGGCCACTGGGTTCTCATCACAGTATTCTTTCCATATCAACCTACACATGGTGCAGGATACTTTAGGTTTAAGCTCCAAGTACCTCCAAGGACTGGAGTCTGGCAAACCTAGACATCTATTGTGTAGCCAGTATAATGTCTGGCACATGGCAGGCACTCAGTGTTGGGTGAATGGGTGGGATAGGGCACAGGCTACTCACCAGCTCTTAGAGTGGACAGGCAGAACAGTGGGTTCCTAGAGTCCTGGGTCCTAACAGGGTCTTGCCATATCATAGGAACATTTGGCTTGAATATTTGGAAGAAACTGAAGGAGCCCTCGATGATGGATGGTCAAGAGCAGGCAGCAGCAGCAGAGGAGAAGCCTGACTTAACTGGTATTACTCTCAAGAAATCCTTCATGGAGCTACAGTAAGTTACTCAAGCCACCTGGGGCTCCCTGGCTCCCACTGGGGTAGAGCAAGAAGCTTAGGGTCATCAGGTACCCTGTGGCTCCATTTAATCATCTCAGAGGCAGGCAAGACCTAGCAATCAGGTAGAGTCCTGCTCCTCAGTTAGATTGAGAGCTGCAGGCTGGCAGTGGTACCTATAGATGTCATTACTATGTGGCAGGGGGCTGTCCATGCCAATGTCCAAGGGGGTGGTCCTGAGCAGACAGCTGTGTGATGCATGGGAGAGAGGGGGCTGCTTCTCCAGCTATTGCATTTCCTCTGGGTTTCTTCTTGCCCACATCACTCATTCCATCCTTATTCCTTAAATTTCAATTCCTTCAAAAATTTTTATTATGGATGGGCATGATGCTTCACACCTTTAGTCCAAGCAGTCAAGAGGCAGAGGCAGGTGGACCTCTGTGAGTTCAAGGCCAGTCTGTTTTTCTTTATTGATGGCTGGAGGTATGGCTCAGTGCCTCTAGTGACAAGGCCTTGGGTTTCATCAAGCACCATCACACACAGATCTAACCCAGAGAAGCCACAATCACGGGAAGATGACTATGTAAACTCGTGTCTGAGGCTCACCCTGAAGTTGTTGGGAATAGCAAGAAGAGAGGTTGTTTAGAGGTCAGCACCTGACTGGATTAAATGAAGAAAGCTTTACAGGAGAGATTGTGGAGTTGATTTTGATGTAATTTTCAGGTCCCCATGAAATCTCTATGGCTCCCGTTGTCCCATTAGGTACACCTCTCTTTGGAGGAACAGTTTTGTGGGGGTTTATAAAACAAGGCAAGACAGTGCTTCCTTGGGGTGGGGATGTTTACATAGCCTGCCAGAGAGGTCTAGTTGAGGTCTTAATAAAGAAAACACAGCAGATCTTGGGCTAGTGTGTCTGGGTCTCACTCATGATAGGCAGTGCTTGCTCAGTGCTGAGCCTTGGCAGGAGGTAGGAAGGATTGGAGAAGGTCAGACTCAGGAAGGGGAGGCCCTCTGGCCTGAGTGTCCAGGAGTTTGGGAGGGAAATGGGAGGCACATGTTGTGAAGGAAGCCTCTCCCAGCAAGGAGCTGGCTGAAGCCCTGCTGTACCAGCGGCGTGAGCAGGCGGCGCTGATGGCCTTCCTGCATGGAAAAGAAGAAAAGGAAGCGGAGGCATGGAACAGGCTGCAGCAGATGTCCCTCATATCCCCATGGACCAAAGAACATTCTGCCGAAGACATTGAGGAGAGCTGGAATCAGTGGGCTAAGGACAAGCAGGTGGGAACAGTTGGGGGAGAATAGGGAGCCCAGCTTCTGGCCACTGGTCTCACCCATGACTTTTGCAGGCAAGCAAAATCGTTGGAGCAGCTTACAAGCCCAAGGAGCATGTGCGGACCCTCAAATTCCTGACCACCAGAATTCAGTATGGCTGGATGAAGCAGCAGGTGAGGAAGTGAGGCTGCCTCTGAGATGCTGGGGCCATCTGAGGCCAGTAGATCCCTGTCTGGCCCATGTTCTCTGTTTCTGAAATAAACTTGTCAGGCTGGCATGTTTTCTGTCAGCAGCTACTGGACTTATGGAGGGGCCTTTCCTGTCTATAGCCCTCAGAGCTCGCTCCATTATAGTCTTTGGCTACTCATTAGCAGATTAACTAACTACTCTTGTACTCATCAGTGTAGGTGATCAAGAGTAGATGTGAGGTGTGTGGGTACAGGGTACAGAGGTGGGGATGCACAGGAGGGGTGGCTCTCCTTAGGTGTAGAAAGGGGAATCAGGGACTTATAAAAGCCAGTCAACCCATCCTGTTTCTTGCCTGTGCAGACCCTGCTCAGCCTCTTCCTTCCATCTGCCAGAGGGCATTATGGGAGCTTCCATGTTGCCAAAGGCTACATTTCTACTGGGGAGATTAGTGTGGGGGGGTTCTGGAGGTTCCTCAGAGGCCAACTTGGGGGAGTGCTAATGGAAGACCTTAGGCATATCTTGGGACTCTGTACATCAGACTCTACTTGAGGTCCCACTCATGGCCTTGCTTCAAAGCAGAAGAGCCCTGGTACCAGTGTAGGAGAGAGTTGGAAGGTGAGCCTGCTCAGGGCTGTATGGGTCCCACAGCTGTGGTCTTTAGGAGCAGCCACAGCACTAGAGATTTACATAGCATGGGAAGATCTGAGGGCTCTCCCTTGGGTCCCTGGTACTACCAGCTCCAGCAGACTTCCTGTTCTGTTCCTAGATCTCCCCTCAGATCTACCAAGGCCTGTGTTTCACTGACCTTACGCCAATCCATCAGCCTGACTTCCTGATGCATAAGGTCCTGGACCAGCAGGGCCGGCACATCCGCTGGGTGGCTAGTGATCTCCGGAGCGAGCTGGAGTCTATCCGGGGTCAGATCTTCACGGACATGGGAACCAGCAGCACGCCTGCTGCCACAACTTCCTCCATCTCCATGCTTTCCCTGGGGGCATCAGCCTCCAGGGTTCTGGACTCCAACTTGTCTACCTCCCTGAGGCCACATTCTTCAGTCTCCTTGCTGAGGCCCTGGTCTGCCTCTCCAGGACAGTCTAGCTCTTCTACATCACCCCAGAACTTGAGTGTGTCCCGAAAAGGTCAGAGACAACCATGCCAATTGGTCCCTGCCTCATGTGGCATCCGAAGCTTGGGGGAGCCACCTACATGTCCTCTGTGAAATGGGGCTCCCACCTCATGTTTTGAGGTGTCCATTCTTTTCTCTGTTATGTAGCAGGGAACCCATAGGGTCCTGCATGTCCTTGGTTCACTCCATGCCAGGTCCAGGGGATGCAGCCCTTTCCCCAGAGGCCCCCACACTGCCTCTCTCTAAATAAGTCCAGCTATATTCTGGATCTGCACAATTCTGGAGAAGAAAATAAACAAACATTTTCTTGTGTTAGAATCTTATAGGTAACAAGGCTGGGCTATGTTTCTCACCTGCCTAGGTCCCTGCTATTCTGGGACAGGTCATAATGCCTATTAAGGCCTTAGACACAGAGAGGCCTGAACCCAAGGATCTCTGGGCGCTTTGCTTTGGCTACCGTGTAGCAGGCCCACCCTATCAGGGCTTTATGTGTCATGACAGGTAAATGATACAGTCGGGATACTGGATGGCTTAGCAGCCTGATTCAGCCTCACAGAAGTCATTTTATGCTGACAGTGTTTGCTTATCTCTTGTGTCTGCTGTCTGTCCTTCTTGGCTGCCAGGCACTTCAGCCATCATGTTTGGAAGCTGCTCTGTCCCTTGTGTCAAGGATATCTGAGTATGTAGCAGATGGCCCCTCCTCTGGACTTGGAGCATCGTTTTTGGCCATCAGCACCTGTTCTGACCTCTGCCTGGCTTCTGTCATTCTCAGAAAGTCAACTCCAGGGCACGCGTGGACTTCTGGACACAGAAGGTTCTGTTTAGAGGCCATGAAGCATGATCAGGGGGCCTTTGAGGAACATGCCACGTGGCCCTGGGCAGAGCAGAGTCCTTAGGCCCATCCTTGCCATGGATGTGGCACCAGGTCACCTCTCCATTGCCCCAAGCATCAGGACTAGCAGATATGAGGCCTTCTTTGGAGCCAGCAAGGGGCAGGGGGCTCAAGGCTCAGCAGTGATATAAGAAGGAAGAGCCAACAAAGCTAAAACCTTGTAGGCCTTGGGGCTTGGGCTGGGTCTGTTAAAGTCCCCACAACCCACAGGGCTGGAAGACCCAGGTACCTAAGCTCCTCACAGGGGACCCCCTTATGGTCTCTTAAATTTTTTGTATGTGTTTGTGTGATGTATGTGTACATGTGTTCTCATATGTATGTGGGTGCCTTTTCTTGTGTGCATGAGCATGTGCAGGCCCAAGGTTGATATGAGGTGTTTTCTCTCTTTTATATTGAAGCAAGGTTGCTAACTGAATCAAGAATTCACGGACATATGGATGCTGGGGATCTGAACTCTGGTCCTCATGTTTACAAAGCAAGTGCTTTACCTGCTGAGCCATCTCCTGGCCCCTCATGCATGTCTGTGTGCGGAATGTACTGAGTCCTGAGTTGTTGTGGGAGTGGGATGCTGGGACAGAAATTTGAAACCTACTCCTGAGCAGACTCAGTACCTGGGGGTGGCAGCCCTCCAAGGCACACCAGCTTCAAGTTTGTCCTAGAGATCACTCCTTACATGGTTTTCCTCAATATAGTTGAAACAGTCCAGTGACAGCACCTCTTACATACAAGGGGCTGAGAACCTGGTAGTTTTTGTTGGTTAGCTGGTCCTTACAGATGGGTGCCTCAGCAGTCAGAGTAGGCCAGCGATGGCTGTCTTACACCAGAGTGCCCGAGAAATGCAGTTCTGCCCCAGTCTATCCTCACAGGCCTGAAGGGTCCCTGGAGGCCACTGGCTCTCAGTCCAGGTTGGAAGCCTAGAGAAACCAGGTCCAATGTCAGTGAAGGAGTCAGTCAGCAGCAACAATCAGAATAAATTAACTCAGGGTAATTACCGAGAGAGGAGCAAATGTTGTTTCCTGTCTGATCTGGGCTGTTATCAAAGGGTGCCATTCACATTTGGGGTGAGTCTTCCCACATTGACTAAGGCAATCAAGACTGTTCCTCACAGATGTACCCACGGGATAACCTAATATAGACGATTCAGCTGGGGCTCCCTGCTCAGGTAATTCTTCATGTGACAAGTTGACGACACTTAAAACCAACAATCACAGCCTACCTCTTGTCAACTTGACACAGAAATACATCACTTAAAAACCACAATCTTCCATGCCTTGACTCAAAGTCTCATGTTTATTTTATAATAAAATATAGTCTAACTTTAAGAAAATACTTGTTTTATGTAGATGGGTGTTTTGCATGCATGTTTTCTTCTGTGCACCATGTGTACAGTGCCTACCGAGGTCAGAAGAGGGTGTCAGATACCCCAGGACTGGAGTTAAAGACAATTGTGAACGATCATGTGGTGATGGGAATCAAACCTAGGTGCTTTGGAAGAGCAGTCAATGTTCCTAACTGCAGAAGCATCTATCTCTCCACCCCCAAGTTTAGTTTAATTTAAAAGGTCACCAAAACCTGTAAAAAAATCTCAATACTATAAAAGTTCCAAATCTCTTGACTATAAGCTCCTATGAATATAAAAAACAAATTACATTCTTCCAACATATTATGTTACCAAGTAAACATTCTCTATTCCAAAAGAGAAAAAGAAGAGCATAGCAAATGAACAAACACACCAAAGCAAAAGCAAAATCCATGAGGAAAAGATCAAATCTTTTTGCTCCAATAATCATCAACTGCAGCTTAGACTGTAACATCCTAAACTCCAAAGAACTTGGCTTCTAAATACTTCAAGCAATGCTTGACCACTTAGCATCCCATAGCTTAAATATGATGATGTAGTTTTACAATATAACTATTCATGTCTCTACCAACACATATGATAAAAATAGAAGAAAATACAACCATATACTTATTATATGCATAAGCATATTTCAATAAATAGAACAAAACATGCCAATTATAATTAATTTCTGTAATTGGTCACGTGACTGTAGCTGGTAGTTATGACTCTATCTATTTGATATTTTCTCCTCTGCTCTCAGCAAGCACCTCAGTAGGTTGCTTTACCTGGAGAAATTACTCATATCTTCATTCCTCAGGGGTCTAGGCCACAGTGCACCCTGTGGGTTACAACCCTTTTGGGGGAAGCTGACTGACTTTTTCACAGGGGTCACCAAAGACCATGGGAAAACCATAGATATTTACATCATGATTCATAACAGTAGCAAAATTATAGTTATGAAGTGGTAACAAAAATAATGATTGAGGTCAGCACAGCATGAGGAACTGTATTAAAGGGTTGCAGCATCAGGAAGGTTGAGAAGCACTGGCCCAGGACATTTATCATCCTTCCTGGATTGGGTTGTAATTTTTCACTGGCTTTAATCATGTTTCTTACATCCAAGACTTTCTCTTCCTTCCACTGTGGAGAAGTAGTCCATTTCCTATCCCTGTCTAATAGTTCTTGATCAGTCACGTCCTAACACACTGAATTGAAGGCATTATGAGTCCAAGGTGCCCGCCCAGCAGGAAGTTTTTTTTTTACATTCAAAACCCCTAAGGTTTTTTATTTTTCCTTTTTATTATGTATAAAGTCTCATTTTTTATCCATGTATCCCCTTGTTCAAACTCCCTTCCCCCTCCTGCCCCTCCCAGTCACTCTCTCTTCTCCATATCATATTATCTCCTCCCCAGCAAGGGCAGGAGGTCCCAAGGTCCCAAGGTGGCTTAGTTTAGCATCCACTCCCAGCAGATCCACTTTCCTCCCTCCAAAATCAAGACTGGGTCAGGTGTTCCTCTGCAGGGAATGGGCTCCAAGGTGCTGGTCCAGGGTGCTTCACATTCCATGCTGTTCAGTGGTTGTGGTTTGCAGCTTGGGGAATGCTTTGTTTTTTGTTTAAAGTCCTCTAATGAGTGAGTACATCCCCTGCTTATCATTCTGTGGTTTGTGATACCTCGCTCAGGAGGATATTTTCCAAATCCATCTATTTGCAGGCAAATTTTAGGATATCATTTTTTCTTACTGCTGAGTAGTACTCCATTGTGTAGATGTACTACAGTTTGTTAATTCATTCTTGAGTTGAGGGGCATCTAGGTTGTTTCCAGGTTCTTGCTATTACGAATATTGCTGCTATGAACATAGTTGAGCTAATACCTTTGGAATGTGAATGTGCATCTTTAGGGTATCTGCCAGTAGTGGTATTGCTGGATCCTTAAGGAGATTGATTCCCAGTTTTCTGAGAAACCGCCATACTGCATTCCAAAGTAGCTGAACAAGCTTACACTCCCAACAATGGAGAAGTGTTCCTCTTGCTCCGCAAACTCTCCAGCATAGGCTGTCATCTGTGTTTTTAATCTTAGCCATTCTGACAAGTGTAAGGTGGTATCTCAAAGTTGTTTTGATTTGAATTTCTCTGATGGCTAAAGATTTTGAGCACTTTTTCAAGTGCCTCATTCGTAATTCTGCTGAGAATTTACTTTTTAGTTCTGAGCCCCATTTTTTGATTGGGTTATTTAAGGTTTTGGGCTCTAGTTTCCTGAGTTATCTATATATTTTAGAGATCAGTCCTCTGTCACTTGTAGGGTTGGTGAAAATCTTTCCCATTCTGTAGGCTGTCGTTTTGTCTTATTGACTGTGTCCTTGGCTTTACAGTAGCTTCTCAGTTTCAGGAGATCCCACTTATTGATTGTTGTTCTCAGTGTCTGTGCTACTGGTGTTATAGTTAGGAAGTGGTCACCTGTGCTACTTTCTTTTCTATCAGGTTCAGTGTGGCTTGGTTTATGTTGAGGTCTTTGATCCACTTGGATTTGAGTTTTGTGCAGGGTGATAGAGTTGGATCTATTTGCATTTTTCTACACACCACCATTCAGCTATGCCAACACCATTTGTTAAATACACTGTCTTTTTTCCATTGAATATTTTGGGCCTCTTTGTCAAAGATCAGATGTTTATAGGTTTTTGGGTTAGTGTTGGGATCTTCAAATCGATTCCATTGATCCACAAATCTGTTTTTATGACAGTACCAAGCTGTTTTTAAATACTGTAGCTCTATAGCATAACTTAAAGTTGGGGATAGTGATGCCTCCTGAGGTTCTTTTGTTGAGCAAAATTGTTTTGACAATCCTGGCTTTCCTGTTATTCCAAATGAAATTGAATACTGTTCTTTCAAGTTCTGTAAAAAAAAAATGTATTGGGATTTTGATGGGAATTGCATTGAATCTGTAGATTGCTTTTGGTAGAATTGCCATTTTTACTATGTTGATCCTCCCTATCCAGGAACATGGGAGAGCTTTCTATTTTGTGATATCCTCTTCAATTTCTTTCTTCAGTGATTTAAAGTGTTTGTCAAATAGGTCTGTTACTTCTTTGGTTATAGTTACTCCAATGATTTAATGCTATTTTCAGCTATTATACAGGGTGATATTTTCCTTATTTCTTTTTCAGCCCTTTTATTTTTAGTGTGTAGGACAGCTACTGATTTCTTTGAGTTAATCTTGTATCCTGCTACATTGCTGAAGGTGTTTATCAGCTGTAGAAGTTCCAGAGATAGTTTCACTTCTTGTTTTAAAATTTGTATCCCCTTAATCTTTTTTTTGTTGTTTTTTTTATTGCTTTAGATAAAACTTTGAGAACTATATTGATTAAATAAGGGGAGAGGTGACAGCTTTGTCTAGTTCCTGATTTTAGTAGGATTGCTTTGAATTTTTCTTCAGTAAGTTTGATGTTGGCTGTTGGCTTCTTGCAAATTGCCTTTATTATATTTCAGTATTTTCCTTGTATTCCTGATCTCCCCAGGACTTTTATCATAAAGGAGCTTTGGATTTTGTCAAAGGCTTTTTCAGTGTCTGAGGATACAATCATGTATTTTTTTCTTCAGTTTGTTTATATCATGGATGACATTTATGGTTTTTCATATGCTGAACCATCCCTTCATTTCTAAGATGAAGCCTACTTGATCATGGTGGATGATATTTTTTATATGTTGTTGTATATGATTTGTCAGAATTTTGTTAAGAATTTCAGCATCAATATTCATGAGGGAAATTGGTCTGTAATTCTCCTTTGTTGTGTCTTTGAGTGGCTTGGCTATCAGGGTTGCTGTGGCCTCATAAAAAGAGTTTGGCAATATTCCTTCAGTTTCTACTGTGTGAAACAGTTTGAGGAATATTTGTAATAGCTCATCTTTGAATGCCTGGTAGAATTCTGCACTGAAACCATCTGGACCTGCGCTTTTTTTACTTGGGAGGCTTTAAATGACAGCTTCAATTTCCTTAAGGGTTATAGGTCTGTTTAGGTATGTAACCTATCTTGACGTAATTTTGGTAAATGGTACCTGCCCAAAAAGCTGTCCATTTCTTCTAGGTTTTCCATTTTTGGGGAGTGTAGATTTTTAAAGTATGACCTGATAATTCTCTGAATTTTCCTGGGGGTCTGTTGTTATGTCCCCCTTCTCATTTCTGATTTTGTTGATTTGGATACTCTCTCTCTGCTTTTTGGTTAGTTTGAATAAGGGTCTATCTATCTTGTTGACTTTCTTAAAAAACCAACTCTTTGATTCATTGATTCTTTGTACTGTTTTTTTTTTTTGTTTCACTTGCAGTGATTTCAGCTCTAAATTTGATTATTTCCTGCTTTCTACTCCTTCTAGGTGAGTTTGCTTCTAATTGTTCTAAGGCTTTCAGCTGAGCTGTTAGTTTCCTAGTGTAGGATTTCTCTAGGTTTTTCATGTAGGCGTCTAGCGCTATGAATTTTCCTCTTAAGCCTGCTTTCATTGTGTCCCACAAGTTTGGGTATGTTGTGGATTCATTTTCATTGAATTCTAAGAAGACTTTAATTTCTTAATTTCTTCTTTGATGCAGAAGTGGTTCAGTTGAGTGATGTTTAGTTTTTTTTTTAAGTTGGTAGGCTTTCTTTGATTTTTGATGTTGTTGAACTCTAACTTTAGACTCTGGTGGTCTGATATGATACAAGGGATTATTTCCATTTTTTGTATCTATTGATATTTGCTTTATGACCAATTATGTGGTCAATTTTAGAGAAAGTTCCATGTGGTGCTGAGAAATGTGTATATTCCTTTGAGTTTAGGTGGAAGCTTCTGTAAATATCTATTAAATCCATTTGCATCATAACCCCTGTTAGACTCCTTATTTCTCTGTTGAGTCTCTGTCTGGTTGACCTATCCAAGGGCAAAAGTGGGGTATTGAAGTCTCCCACTATTAGGGTATGAGAATTGATGTGGGATTTGAGCTTTAGTAGTTTTTTTTTTTTTAACATAAATAGGTGCTCTTATATTAGGGGCATAAATATTCAGGATTGAAATCTCATCTTGATCAATTTTTCCTGAGATGAATAAGTAATGTCCATCCTGGTCTCTTTTAATTGATTTTAGTTTGAAGTCTCCTTTGTTAGATATTAGTATGGCAACTCCAGCTTGTTACTTAGGGCCATTTGATTGGAAAATCTTTTCCCAACCCTTTACTCTGAGTCTCTGTCTGTTTTTAAGGTTGATGTGTGTTTCTTGTATGCAGCAGAAGGATGGCTTCTGATTTTGTATCCATCGTGCTAGTGTGTGTCTTTTCATAGGTGAATTGAGTCCATTGATATTAAGGGATATTAGTGACCACTGATTGATATTTCCTGTTATTTTTGGTGGTAGCTTGTATGTATTTCTTCTTTGGGCTTTTCTTCTGTGGGATTTTTGATTGTGGTTTCATGAGTGTATCTGGGATCCTTAGGTTGGAGTTTTTCCTCTAATGCTTTCTGAAGGGCGGGATTTGTGGACAGATAATGTTTCAGTCTGATTTTGTCATGAAATATCTTGTTTACTCCATCTATGGTGATTGATAGTTTTGCTGGGTACAGTAGTCTAGGTTGGTGGCTATGGTCTTTTAGTGTCTGTGTAACTTCTGACCAAGCCCTTCTTGCTTTCATTGTTTCCATTGAATAGTCAGGTGTTATTCTGATGGGTCTGCCTTTATAGGTAAGTTGGCCCTTTTCTTTTGCAGCTCTTAAAATTTTTTTCTTTGTTCTGTATGTTTTGTGGCTTGATTATTATGTGGTGAGCAGACTTTTTTTTTTGGGGGGGGGGGTTAAATCTATTTGGTGTCCTGTAAGCTTCTTATATCTTTGTAGGCGTTTCCTTCTTTAGTTTGGGAAAGCTTTCTTCTATGAGTTTATTGAATATATTATCTGTGCCTTTGAGCTGGTATTCTTCTTCTTCTTCTATTCCTATTATTCTCAGGTTAGGTCTTTTCATGGTGTCCCAGATTTCCTGAACATTTTGTGTTATGGCATTTTTTGGTTTTAGTGTTTTCTTTGACTTATGTATCTATTTCAGCTACTGAGTCTTCTACTCCACAGATTCTCTCTTCAATCTCTTGGATTCTGTTGGTTATGCTTGTATTCGTAGTTCCAGTTCTTTTCTTCAGATTTTCTATTTCCACTTTTGTCTCATTTTGTACCCTTTTTATTGCTTTTATTTCAATTTTTAGTTCTTGGGATGTTTCTTTCATTTTTTGGTTTTCCTTTTCTTAGTTTTCTTTCAAAGATTTGTTCATCTCTTCCAATTTTTTGTTTGTATTTTCTTCTATTTCTTTGAGGGAATTTTTATATTCTCTTTTAAGTCTCCTATAATCCTCCTAAAGGTGTTTTTGCTGTTGTTTCCTTTTGTTTTCTCTTCATTGCTGTGTTCAGGTCTTGGTGTTGTAGAACCACCAGGTTTTTTTTGTTGTTGCCTTGTTTTTTATATTGTTATATGTATTCTTGCACTGGCATCTCCCCATGGCTTCAGTAGTTCATACTTAGTCAGCTCCTAGTCAGTTGTGACTAAAGGGTTTGTGTGTCTGCTGTCTTCTCTGAGCAAGGGGTCTGCATGATCTCTGTTTCCACTCTGGACACGGGTCTGTGTTTCAAAGGCCTCAGTCTGTCTTGATGATGCAGTTCGCCCTGGAGGCAGGGCCTGTCTGTTTAAGGTCCCCTTCTGTTAGGAGTCCCTGATTAAGGCCCCTCCCAGCTAAAGCCTAAGGCCTGACTGTTGGCAAGAGTCTGAGATCAGAACCTTGGCTGTGCCCCTGCCCCAGAGAGGGATTCTCTGGAAGGGTAGCCCTGGAATTGGAATCCACTCACCTCTGATTCCGTTCTGGACACGAGTCTCTGTTTCCCAGCAGGAAGCCTTAAATTAGACTTGAAAGGGGTGTTTATTGTGCCTCTGGGTGGAAGCATTATGTATAGGAAAGGCATAACCAGACTAGGACTCTATTCTAGTAGAGACAAATGCTGCTTTTTCCATGACAGAAATGGTCTAGTGTAGTCAACCTGCTACCAGGTCACAGGCTGCTTGCTTTTTACATCTCTGGACAAAGTAAATAAGGAAGAAGAAATGAGCTCAGTGATAAAATTGACCAACTCCAAATGGGCATAAATGATCTAAATGTTTTTAAGTAACCTAAGTTGCTGGAAGCCACCCCTAGTAGTGGACAGATCCCAGCAGAGGATGTAAGGAACCCGCAGGGGAAGGAGTAAACCAGGCATGATAGTCAGGAGAATCTTGCAGCCTGACTGACTAGAAGCCAGCATACTTCTTTATTTTTACTGAATTTAGAAATCAGGTATAGATTTATGATGTTCTAAAACATATCATTTGTTTTTGGACACGTGTTTCACTTTTCTTGCTCTTCTTTTAGTCATTAATAAACTATGAAAGAACAGTTACCATTTTCAAGAATTTTTCCTCAAGTTTTGACATTATTTAGTAAACAGTTATCATTTTTATTCATTAACCCTATAGCCCAGTTTTTAAGAATCTAGAGGCACATGACAACTTGTTTTGTGGCTATAAGACTAAAACAAAATCTTCAAGCCAGCTCAGGCATAGTGCCAAGTCCCAAGCAGTTTATTATTAACTCTTAAATGTCAGAGTGCCCAAGAATAATCCTCAGGCCAAAGCTGCTGCATTTATTATTCAAATTCTGGCATAATACAATGTTTATATTTTTATAAAATTTGCTTAAAAGTTTAATTCTGCCTAAGTCTAAGTCTAGGGTCCAGATCAGGTCTCTTCTGTGGGCCACAGGAGCTCATGGCCTCTATTTCCTGAGCCCCAGCATCCTTCATCTGCCCCGACAGAGACACAGAGGCAGGCACAGTCTGACCCAGGCCTCTGGATCTTGGCCCCTCTCGGCCCCTCTGCAGAGATCCTAGCCTCAGTCTTTCTCCACTTATGCCTGGACTGGGTTGAGGAGTCTGGGTGGGTTTCTGGTAGCCTTTCCATGGTGGGCTTCTCTTATAGGGTATGGCTCTGAGTCATAGGGCCCAAGGAACACTGAGCCCCTTCCCAACCCACTCTCATGGAGCTAGGAAGAAGCAACAGTTTTACCCTGTAATGACAATAATGGTACTTACCATGACACAGTTCTAAGGTGTAGGCTCTGATATTATTCCAATCTACCAGATAATGTCATCAAAGAAATCCTATTTGGAAAAAATTCTTAAAAATTTTATGTGTATGAGTGTTTTTCCTATAGGTACGTATGCATACCATGTGTCTGCAGTGCCTACCAAGGCCAGAAGAGGGCGTTGGATCCTCTGGAACTGGAGTTACAGACAGTTGTCATGTGGGTGCTGGGAATCAAACCCCAGTCCACTAGGGGAGCAGACAGTGGTCTTAACCATCTCTGGAGCCCCCTGAGCTTTAAAAACAAAGCAAAACGAAACACACAAAAATCCCCAACAGTCCATGTCTTTGTTTTGATTCTTTGAGGTGGGGGTGGGGGAGTGAGGGGACAGGTGGACAGATATCTAGTATGCGTGGGATGTTGTGATGACATTCTAACAGCTAAGCAAGCAGTAGGGAAGGGCATGTGAGTTCAGGGCACAGCTGCACTCTTCAGAACTTTGATGCCGAGGTTGATGGTGGTAGCTCTGTACTCAGCAGGCTTAGAGTTTTACAGTTCTCCACATGGCCAGAAGAGGGAGCCATATCCTTTCTGGAAAGAATTACAGTGAGAGACCAGGGATGAGAAAGGTGCCAGAGCTGGGCCCATGACAATTGACTGGGCATACACTCAGGATTGCCTGCCAGCAGCTCTCTGGTGTCTATAGAGAGACCTGTGCCTCTTTGCAGAGCCAAATCATTGTGGCCTCTTCTACCTTAGAATGCTCTCTGGCAGGCAAGATGGCAACCAATTTTCCCCTCCAAGTGCTGGGAAACAAACCCAAGCTGACTGGGAGTTGACATGTTGGACACGGGGCAGACACAGTGTAACATCGCAGCTGGATCTGAGAGTAGGGCCTTCCTGGAGTTTCCTCAGCCTCATTTGTAGTTTGCAGAGCTAAGCTTGAGGTCACCCTGGAGGAGTGGATCAGCCTCAGGTCTGATGGTCTCTAGTACCACCTGGTGGCTGTTCTGCTCTATAGAAAAATGTCCCACCTCTCCTCTGAGAACATTTCACACTCATGGATTCCAACGTAGGTGAGGGCTCAGCCACTGAGCTACATTCCCAATAGATCAATTTACAACTTAGAAAATAAGCTCAGAGGACGTCTGTGATTCACTCCACAGCACACTCTGGATTCAGAAGCTGGAACGCTGAGAGGTCAGACATGCCCCTTGGGGTTACCTGCTAGTATTGAAGCATGGCACACTCAGCTTTCACAGTTATTTTATCCTGAGCAGTGGAATTACAGGAAAGAGAGACTGTAGGAGGTCTCCACAGCCTCTATAAGTTAAAAAAATATCTGGCCTTGACATTTAATAAACTAGTCTATTTTGTCATTTTACATTTTGTTAATGAGACAGGCACTCCCTATGTAACTGTGGTAGTTTGGATGTCATTGGCCCCCATAAACTCATAAGGAGTGGCACTATTAGGAGGTGTGGCTTGCTGGAGGAAGTGTGTCACTGTGGGGGCGGGCTTTGGGATTTCCTATGCTCAAGATACTGCCCAGTGTCTCGGTGCACTTCCTGTTACCTTCTGATCAAGATGTCGCCAGCACTATGTCTGCCCGAAGCCGCCGTGCTCCCAACCACCATGCTTCCCACAATGGTGATAATGGACTGAACCTCTGAACTCTAAATGGGCCAACTCACTTAAATGTTTTACTTTATAAGAGTTGCTGTGGACACAGTGTCTCTTCACAACAATAGAAACCCTGACTAAATCTACCTGAGCATTGAACTTGCCATTCTCCTGTTTCAGGCTCCTGAGTTGCTGGGATTGTGGATGCCGCAGGTGGCTTTGCTGTTAGTTCTTCTAGGGTCACTGTGTTATTTCATGCTTTAAAGAAATATGTTCATTTCACTAAGATGTTGAACTTTTTGGCATAAAGCTGTTCACAGATTTTTCCTTTTTATTGTCTAGGATCTGTAGCAATGTTCCCTTTTAATTTGATATTAGTAATTTGTATCTTCTTTTTCTGATTATGAAGGCTAGAATTATCAATGCTCAATTTTCTAAAGTTCTTCTGATAAAACCAAAGAGAAAGTCTGTTTGGTGCTGATAATCCTTTGTGTGTGTATGTCTGTGTATGTGTGTTCCTTAGTGTGTGTCTGTGTTCAGGTGACACATACAAGTGTGTGCATGAGTGTACAGGCCAGAGGTGAACATTTGTGTGTGTTCCTCTGTGTGTGTCTATGTTTGAATGACACATCCATGTGTGTGCATGAGTGTGCAGGCCAGAGGTAAACATGTGATGTTGTTTCTCAGATGATGTTCACCTTGTTTTTTGAGACAGGATCTCTTACTGGCCTGGAACTTACCAAATAGTCTAGACTGGCTTGGAAACTATCCTGAGGGTCTAGCTGTGTCTACCTTCTGACTGTTAGAATCACACTAACACCTGGCTGGACCCGGAGTCAAGCTCCAGTCTTTCACATCTGTACAGCAAGCACTTGGCTAGGTACACTGTCTCCTCTGAAGTTCACTGCTTGTTGAGAGAGAGGTGGGAAGACACTACTCTGGGATAAGGGTCCTCCATGCACAGAAAATCAGTCATTATGGGGATGGAGGATCATGTCTTGATACCCTTTGTTGGGTGCTGGGAAGCTCTGGAACATTCTAGGGCTTTGCATCAGTTTTTTTAAAAAGTGTTTTCCCCCATACCCACCACTGCTACCCCTCCCTCCCCTCCTCCCAATCCTCCTTCTGAATCCCCCCACCCCACCCTCCTATCCATTCTCTAGGGAGGGCAAGGACTCCCAAGGTGAGTCAATTTGGTCTGACATACATCCAATTGTGATAGACCAAGCCTTTTGCCCCAGTATCAAGGCTGAGTAAGGTATTCCTCCGTAGGGAATGGGCTCCAAGAAGCCAGTTCATGTACCAGGAATATACTCTGGTCTGACTGGAAGAGGCTCCACAAACTGCCCACACCATTTGTTCGTCATTTAAATTCAGAGTTATTGTAAAGGGTGATGCTTCCCTGATTTTTTTCAGCTCTTTTATCATTTGTGTATAGGAGGACTATTGATTTTTTTGAGTTAATCTTTTATCCTGTTACATTGCTTAAGGTGTTTATCAGCTGTAGGAGTTCCCTGGTAGAATTTTGGGAGTCACTTATGTATACAATCACATCATCTGCAAATAGTGATAGTTTCACTTCTTCCTTTCCAATTTGTAGCCCCTTAGTCTCCTTTTGTTGTTCTATTGCTTTAGCTAAAACTTTGAAAATTATATTGAATAGATATGGAGAGAGTGGACAGCCTTGTCTTGTTCCTAATTTTAGTGGGACTGCTTTGAGTTTCTCTCCATTTAGTTTGATGTTGGCTGTTGTCTTGCTGTATATTGCCTTTTATTATGTTTAAGTATTTTTTCCCGTATCCCTGATCTCTCTAGGTCCTTTATCATAAAGGAGTGTTGATCATGTTTTTTTCTTTCTTTCTGGTTGTTTATATAATGGATGACATTGACAGTTTTTGTATGTTGGACCATCCCTGCATCTCTGGGATGATACCCATTTGATCATGGTGGATTATTTTTTTTGATATGTTCTTGAATTCAGTTTGCCAGTATTTTATTGAGTGTTTTTTCATCAATGTTCATGAGGGAGATTGGTCTGTAATTTTCTTTCTTTGTTTCATCTTTGAGTGGCTTGGGTATCAGGGTGACTGTAGCCTCATAAAAAGAGTTTGGCAATGTTCCTTCAGTTTCTATTGTGTGGAGCAAACTGAGGAGTATTGGTATTAGTTCTTCTTTGAAATTCTGGTAGAATTCTGTGCTGAAACTATCTGGCCCTCAGCTTCCCCCCCCAATTTGAGAGACTTTTAATAACTGCTTTTATTTCCTTGGGGATTATAGGTCTATTTAGGTCATTTATCTGGTCTTGATTTAATTTTGTCCAGAAAGCTGTCCATTTCTTTTAGGTTTTCCAATTTTGTGGAGTACAGGTTTTTGAAGTATGACCTAATGATTTTCTGGATTTCCTTGGTGTCTGTTGTTATGTCCCCCTTTTCATTTCTTATTTTGTTCATTTGTACACACTCTCTCTGCTTTTTGGTTAGTTTGAATAAGGGTTTGTCTATCTTGTTGACTTTCTCAAAGAACTAACTCTTTGTTTCATTGATTTTTGTATTATTCTCTTTGTTTCAATTTTATTGATTTCAGTCCTGAGTTTGATTATTTTCTACCATCTACTTCTTCTGGGTGAGTTTCCTTTTATTTGTTCTAAAGCTTTCAGCTGTGATGTTAAGTCTCTTGTGTGAGATTTTTTTTCCAGTGGTTTTTTTTTTTTTTTTTTTTTTTTTTTTTTTTTTTTTTTTTTTTTTTTTTTTTTTTTTTTTTTTTTTTTTTTTTTTTTTTTTTTTTTTTTTTTTTTTTTTTTTTTTTTTTTTTTTTTTTTTTTTTTTTTTTTTTTTTTTTTTTTTTTTTTTTTTTTTTTTTTTTTTTTTTTTTTTTTTTTTTTTTTTTTTTTTT
>PVIH01008313.1:0-42787 GCA_004025045.1 Sigmodon hispidus | reverse complement strand
AGGTATCTAGTGCTATGAACTTTCCTTAGCACTGCTTTCATTGCATCCCATAGGTTTGGGTATGATGTGGATTAATTTTCATTGAATTCTAGGAAGTCTTAATATTTTTCTTTACTTTTTCCTGACCCAGAGGTGGTTGGTTTAATTGAGAGATGCTCAGTTTCCATGAGTTTGTAGGCTTTCTGTGTTGTTGTTGAACTCTAACTTTAGATCATGGTGATCTGATAAGATACAAGGGTTATTCCCATTTTTGTATCTATTCATATTTGTTTTATGACTGAGTATGTAGTCAATTTTAGAGAAAGTTCTATGGGGTGCTGAGAAAAAGATATATTCTTTGGTGTTTGGGTGAAATGTTCTGTATACACACACACACACACACACACACACACACACACACACGTATATATGTATATGTTAAGTTCATTTGAGTTATAACATCTGGTAGCTCCCTTATTTCTCTGTTAAGTTTCTGTCTGGTAGACCTATCCATTGATGAGAGTGGGGTATTGAAATTTCCCATTATTAGTGTGTGTGGTTTGATGTGAGGTTTAAGCTTTTTAGTATTTTTTTTTTTTTTACATATGTGGATGCCCTTGTATTGGGAGCATATAAGGATTAAAATTTTATCTTGCTGGATTTTCCTGAGATGAGTAAGTAATGTCCATCCTGATCTCTTTTGATTGGATGTAGTTTGAAGTCTATTTTGTCAGATATTAGTGTTATATTTGGTTTTTGGCCAAGACTATCTGGTCTTAGCCTTGAGGTTTTGACCTTCTGAGCCCACAGTCTCGCAGGAACATATGCAGTCCCACAGAATCACACAGACAACTTGAATTAATTTTACGCTGATCGACCTAGGGTCCAGGCATATAACTTGCTAACTCCTTTATCTTAACTCAACCCATGATTCTGTTCAGCCATGCGGCTCGATACCTTTTCTCAGAGCAGCATTTCAGCTTCTTTCCTCTGTGTCTGCTGCCGTCTCATCGTCATGTCTCTGTCCAATCCCCGTGGCATCTGTCTCTGGAGTCTGTGTTCTCCTTTGAGATGTTCCCAAAGTTTTCTTAGTCTAGTAGCCCCACATTTAGCAGAGTAATGTTAGTAGGTTCTCCCCTCAGGCTTATGACTTGTCTAGCCACAGATTCTTGACCTCATATGGGTTTCAACCTGTACTGGCCCTTAAATCCTACAGAAAGGGGTTGGTTGCTCTCATGACATTTGTGCCATGTTTGCACCAGTGGCGTGTCTTAGCAGGACAGTCATTATTTCATTTCACAAGATTCACAGATGGGTAAAACTGGTGATATTGCTTTTCACCTCTGGTAGTGTGGACATCAGCTTCCAGAACTGTGAGAGATAGCCAATAGGGATGAAGCTTCTGGGCAAATATCAGCTTGATTTCTCTGTGTTCTATGACTTCTGTATGTGATGTCTTCAGCAGTAGGGTCTTATGTCAACTTTTGGAAGGTAACCAAGAACACTGGCAATGGCCTGCAGTGTTAGGGCTCTATGGGACCTCACTGGCCAGTAACTTCCCACGGAGCTCCCATTCCTAGCTCTGAACTTTATATCCATTACCCTGTGGGGCTACTGTTGCCCTGTTGTGAATATCAGAGGCTGATCTGACTCTCCTTTGTTCTATAGAAGGGAACAGAGACTCGCATAGTAAAAGGGATCTATCTAAGGTTACACATACAGAACTCAGAGCAGAACTGACCTTCCAGGCTAGGCAGGTCCTTGAACCTGCCTCGTCCCTGTCATCATAGCCATCAGGTGTGGTGCCCTTCTGACTCTCCATGCTGGCTGAGTAACACTGGGCTGGTGTTTTTAACCTTTCCCAGTTTCATCTAGAAAATGAGACAGCCCCTCCTAGTGACTCAGATGATTAAAGAAATGGCATCCTCCATGGGTGATATTCCTAGCCAATCTTGGGCCCAGAATTCCTCCAGGCTACCTCAGAATCAGGAAGGAAAATCCAAAGACCACTGTGTGCTCAAGTGGTCTGTCAACTAGGTATACACATTTCTGGGATCAGGGCCCCAGTCATCCACAGGGGCATGCTCACAATGTCCTTTCTTAGGTGGCACCCAATTCTGCCTCCTTGTCTAAGCTAGAAGAGTCCTTAGATTGGGAGTTCCTTAGGGCTCTTCTAGGCAAGGCCTCAGAGACAGAAAAGTTATCTAGTACCCTCTCTTGGTGACAGTTGTCACCTCCCTGGAATGAGAGACCCTGGAGTCCCAACCCCAGGCTGCCCAGGGCTGGGGTGTGGGGTGGATAGCACAGCAGACCCCACAGGCCTCTGGGAGCAGGAGCTGTTCCTTATGACCACAGGCCCCTGAGGAACTTGGAACCTAGAGTTTCTTGTGAACGTTGGGGCCCCATGTTGAGAAAGGAGTGAATGGGGACCATCCACTGCTGGTTTTGATCTTAGAATGATAGACAGGTAACCAGAGTCTCAGGATCCCTGTCCAGAGCTGGCATGGGAGGGGACAGAGACCTGGGAAATGGTGGCTGTGGGACTTTCTGCTGTTGTTGGTGTGTACAGGCTCAGATGCAGACTTCATCTGGGGGAACAACAACATGGTATTTTCTCACTGGGCTCTAAGCAGTTCATTCATGTCTCATGTAACCCAGCCTGACCTTGATCTATGTAGCTGAGGATGACCTTGAACTCCCTAATTCTCCTCCACCTCCTGAGTTCTGGGATTATAGGTGTGCTTGCTAAGCACCTCACTCACCATCTCAGCTGTCAGGGACCTGCTGCACCAAACCCTGAGCCTCAGGACACAGAATGGAGGAAGTTAGCATTTCCTAGACACAAACGGAAGAGCAGAGGGTAACCCCTGCACGGTGACACAGTGGAGAAGGGCAGGCCAAGGGTGGAACCAGGGACTGCCCGTCTGTCCAGGAGTCTGTGTGTCTCAGTCTGCCCTAATCATGCTGCCTTGGCTCCAGAGATTAAGGGGATTAAGCTAAATCCTGGGACTCGAGCTGGGTTTATCAGAGGCGCCACTCTGGGGGCCTTGGGGTGACTTGGCATCCTATACCTCCGGGTCTGTCTCAGTGGCTTCGGATATCTGACCCCTACCTTGGCTTGTGGCCCATGTCTAATTCATGATGATGGGCTGAGTGGTGAGGACCTGGGATGAGGTGGACAGGGTTAGGGTTAGGGGGCACCTTTGTTTTTCAGATAGAGGCTTCTTCTTAAATAAGCCCTACCCCCATGCTTTGCTGGGCATATCAGGTGCACTGGGACCTGTATCTTCTGCCCTAGGACCATTGGCAGATGGTAGGGAGTGAGCCAGAAGGAAGAATAGAGAATCAGCAGGCCTGGCTACCTGGGCAAGGCTGAGGGCAGTGCTGGGTGTTCCTCACATGTGTAGTGGGAATCACATTTGCAGAGGGTCTACCTGTGTCCTCCCATTTGGGGAGGGGTCAATGCACTGTTCCCCAGGGTGGAGCAGAAAAAGCCACTGTCTTGCTCATGCACAGCTCCCCTCGAATCTTCTGTAATTTTGAGGAGCTATGGAAATGTCCCCAAGTACCCCAGACCATGACGGGTCCCAGCTGACTGGTACCTGCACCACAGCTCGCTGGCTGACCCTGGCAAGTGCTGCATCAATGCGTGTGAACATACAATGGATTCTGCTTCTTTGTGGATTATGTGAGTGTCTACCTAGAGCACCTCAGAAAATGAACTTGAACCCCAGGAGTGTGGGAACCAAGGTGAGACAAATGCAGGAGTGAAAAGCAGCAGGAATTACTCCATGGAACGGAGGATAAAGATCCTGCTTGTGACAATCCTGAATGTCTAAGACAGCCAGGACTCTACCTACCAAGAAAAGTGCTGAATTTATATGAAGCAAGTGAACCAACCTTACTAAAAGAAGTTGAAAATCAAATGAGCAGTGCTGTAAGCCAATTGTTTTGTCTGGAAAAGGCATAGAGAGACTGCCAAGAAGATACTAGAAAGATAGGGCTACTCACTAGAGCACAGGCAGGACACGTTTCTAGGTTGTAGCTCAGTTGGTAGAGCGCTTGCCCAGCACACTTACAAAGCCCGGGGTTCTGTCCCTAATACTACACAAACCAGGAGCGCCCGTACTCTCAGCACTCCAGAAACAGAGCTAGGGGCATCAGAAGTTCAAGGTTATCTTTGACTATCAAGTTCAAGGCCAGCCTGGGAGACATGTGAGCTTGCTTCAGGGAAACACAGAAAAAGCCGGAGAAATGTTCCACAAGCTTTGGCTTCTAGGCTGTCTGCTGGGCAGGGCAGGGGGAATGTGGGTTGTCCCTAGAAGTCCCTTCCACTGTGGAGACCCAAAGGGCTCCAAGGCTGGTGTTGGAGAAACCAGGCTGTCTGGAGGTCTGGCACATGGCCCAGGGGCAGATTCTACAGCAGGACAGGGCTTCCCGGGGTGCCTTCCCTGGAGTCAAGCCCATTCAGATTTCCCCACCCTTCCAATGCCCAGCTGGGCCCGTGCCAGCTTTTACTTCCTTCTTCTAGCCTGCAGGCTCCAAGTTGCCACTGTTACCATCCTGCTGGGGCCCCGTTCTAGGGCAAGGTCCTTTTGGGAGTACTTCCACTCTAACTGCCCTGCCTGCAGCCACAAGTTGATGGTAATGTCAGGACCACCCAGCATCCAGTGTGTTATGATATGAGCTGGAACTTGTATGGCCCAAGGTACAGCCAACAGCAACAGCAAGCACTGTGTCTAGTAGTTCTATATGCTCTCAAGTAAATGACAGCACAGGAACAGATTAAACATGGCAGGGATACACAGACAAAATGTGGAATTTGAGGACCAGGTGTATCTATATCTGGAAAAAAAATGAAGTCCAGAGTGGGTATGCGTTTTACCCAACATCACACAGCAAATTGTTGAAACACCACGGGATAGGCAGGGATCTCTCCCTGCCTATATACTTTAATAAGCCTTCATCCTGTCCCTACTGTACAGATGTGGAGACTGAGGCCCTAGGAAGGTGGGATCTTGCAGAAGATAACCCATAGGAGGAGACAGAGGTCTATTTGAATCTAGAGAGATGTCTTCTGTGCAGGAACTAGATGGCTTACAGTTTGTTCCAGGGACTATCGTTTGATGACTGTGAATTCCCATAAATCTCCTGGTTACTCCAATTGATCACTGTGCTCCTATGTGGAAAGGGGGCACTTGCGACTGTTTTGAAGATACCCGGGTGCCTGACAGGATATGACCTATAGTATCCCCAAGCCAGTCTACCTCACTACATCATGGCCCAAAGACATTCAGACTTGGCTGGGATCAAAGAATATACTTTATTCTCTAGGACAGGGGTTCTAGGTGTGAGTCTCTGGGAGAGGTGATGGAGCCGTGCACACGTACACGGTACAGGCAGGTGAAGCGAGGGTTCCCCCAGTTGCTGGATATCTTCACTTTGACTGCAGCAAAGCCCCTGGGTGGCTGATTCTGGAACAGAGACAGACAATGGCAGCTTCTCCATGGGCCTCTGCTCCACCCAGCAGAAGTGCCTTGGAAAAAGGAAAATTTCCCATTTCACAGGTATGAGAATGGAGTCCTAGGGAGGGGAACAAACTTGGGAGCTAGGATAGAAGGTGCTGAGGCCAGAAGCTCAGACATAGTGCTGCAGGGAAGATGCCTCAGCCATGGAACTTTGGCAGTGTGATGCTGTGGGGCCCTCAGCAAGCCACTGGGCCTCTCTGGGCCTCAGTTTCCCCTCTGTAAGATGGGACTGCTAATAGATGTTCCTCAGGATTACTGTGGATGTGGAAGTTCTTGATTCATTAGCCCCTGACATGTCATGGCTCTCCATTCCCTGTGTCCACAGAGGGTGGAGATGATGATTATCGAGCCCCCTGCCCAGTATGGAAAAGGCAGAGATAGACCAGTGGCTCAGGTCTATAATTCTAGCTACTAGTGAGGCCAGCCTGAGCCACATAGTGTGATTCTTTCTCAAAGTTAAAAAGGAGGGTTTCAGATATAGTTGAGTGGCAGAGCACTTGCCTTGCAAGTGTGAGATTCTAGGTTCACCCCTCAGTTCTGCTATAAAACCCAAACCAAACTCGGTACACGTTTTAGCCTCCCAGGAAATTACAGAAGGGATCCTGAAGGCTGGATCCAGATGTAGCAAGGCTGAGATTTAGAGTAATATTATCCAGATCCCAAACTTGGACAGTCCTGCTTCTTTTTGTTCACAGTTTCTCTCTAGGCTTCAATTTCCTCTCTTACAGCCAGATCAGATGTCAACTGGGGGTTCCTAGCTTGAAGGCCTTAAGTATAGAGCCAAGAGGCCCTACCTGATGGTTTCTTGATGCTCAACATTTGCTTTCCAGGAAGGAGATGCAGAAACCTCTTGAAGGGACCAGAAAACGGGGAAATCTAGCTGAGGGTCAGAGGGCTTCCCCTGGGTGCTACTCCAGGTCCCAGGCAGCCCCTCCATTTCTCTTCAGTTTCCTCATCTGTCAAGTAGGCCAGAGTGACTATGCACCACCCAGGGATTAGAGGACTGGGGAGAGTTTCACATGGGGGACGCTCCTTTGTGGCCTCCCCAGGTACCTGTAGTGGGAACATCTGGATGGTGTTTTCTGGCTGAAACTGGAATGCTCCTAGGAACACTTCCTCCCTGGGGGGGCTCTCCATGCCCTGTGGAACCAGACAACGGAGGTATGAAAGGCAGCAGGCTACAAGACTTTCATAACTCCCGGGATGGGAGAGGGGCTCCTCATCAATGTGGGCAGTGTCACAGCCTCGTGTTTGGACAGGTGCATGGGGAGTCGGAAGCTCAGGTCTACTTCCAACTCCACCAGTAAGGATCAGACTGCTTCTAAGTCCCCCTCTGGGTCCCATTCTCCTGGTAACTCTATGGACTGCCTCAGAAGTTTCTCTTGTCTCAGAGAAGCCTTGGTTGAACTAGACAGCTGTCTGTGTTGGTCCTGGAAGGATGAGATGTACCACACTCTGGCCATTCCCAAGCCACATCCCCTCTGCTATGTGGATGGGTTCTTTCAAGATTTGGACTACCACCCTCGCCTGGATCTCTGTAATGGTTTGCTCACATAGATGACAAAGTCCTTTGGCGCAGTGTCCAGACTGCCTGACAGTGAGATGGTCTTGGGAATGTGCTGCAGTGTAACATTGGACAGGTAGACTTTCTGGGCCAAACGGATGGTCACCTGGCCACGGTCGCCGACGAAGGCCCAGCAGTTGCCAGGTGTTACATTGGGCTGGAAGAGGCAGGTGTAAGGGGACTGTGTTGGGTATATGAAGTCCCTCTTTCCTTGCTTCCTATATCTCCTTGACCTCTTGAAGGTGACCATCCTCTCTGTCCACAGAGCTTGGCTCTATCTAGCAGTCAGGGAGACCAGGGCCTGAGTGGGGCCGCCCAGCCTTGTTCTTTTCAGTTCCTGTTCATCCATCCATCCATTCCGTCTCTCATCCCTCACTCTCAGCATTCTTTGCATGCTTTCACTGTCTCCCCAAGACTTAGACTTAACTATGTTCTCCATATACAGAGGAGAAAACTGAGGTACAGAGCTGGGTAGTGAATAGCCCAAGACTGTGCAGAGCTGTAAATGTAACTTGGCAATTTGGTTCAGGAACTGGCTTGCTGTTAACCACCATGATCTGACCCGCAAAATGAGAAATAGAAGCCCAGGATGGAAAAAGGATGGGTCTCACAGCACACAGGAAAGCTACTGATCCAGTAGGTTCTGGGCTTCTTGAAGACACAGCATGCATCATTCTGATCTGGAGCATGATTTTAGGCTAAGGGTTGGGGGGGGGGAGCAGATCTTGGAAGGACTCCTGTAGGGGCTGGGACAAGGGAGGGTAGCAGTTAGCTGGAAGAAGCATGCCAACCCGAGGGAAGTCAGGTAGAGTTGGTGGCATGAGAAGCTGGAGCTGGATGGCCAGGCTTGAAGGTACAAAAGCCTAGGTGGTAGAGCCTTTGCTCCAGACCTGACTGAAGCTAGTGTTTTGCAGTCAGATGTGGCTCCTCTATTGCCTGGGCTGCATGACCTGTCTATCACCCTCGTCAGTGCTTGCTATGTTCTGTAATTCCTTTTCCTTGTCCTGGGCCCTCACTGCCAACTCATTGCACAGGACCTTGCTTGGACCTGGGCATCCCAGTAGGAGGCTTTCCCACTCCCTGGGAGGCCACTGTCCTAGGATGGAGTTCCTTGAGGGTAGGACCCATAAATGGATGGCTTGTGGCTGTGGTACTGCTCCAAGCTGATGAGATAGCGGTGGTTTGTTGCTGCTTTGGAGCTTGGACAGCCCTGTTTCCCTTTCTGAGACTCAGTTTCCCCATTTGGAAAGCAGAATTTTCAGAGGAGTGAGTGTTTGAACACTGGCTCTGCACATACCGCATGACCACGTGATCCTGGTGTCTCGCTTTGCAAAGGAAGTACATCAGGCCCACCCTCCAAGGCGGCTTGAGGGTTCTCAGACCCCAAAGTGTTAGAACTTGGTGGGGATCACTGTGTCCGTCTCCTTCCAGAGGCCTCCCTGTGGCTCCTGGTCTGCATTCCTGTCCTCCCCATCCCAAGCATGCATCCTGTCCGTTGTCCCTCACCTTATCTTTGCCTCATCTCTACTTCCTGCTGCTATCTCCAGTTTTGTCCCCTCCCCGTCTCTGTTGTCAGCTCCTGTCACTAGCCCTCTCCTGGCCCTCCTCCTGTCCCCTGCCCTGCCCCCTGCCTCAAGGATCACGTCCGGGGGCTGTGCATAGTTCCATAGCCGGATCCAGTTCCAGTAGGAGCGAGCCTTCTCATGGTTGTAGGTGGCTGATGTGTGCTCGAAGTCGATGCTGGCCCCTGTAGGGAGGGGAGTGTCTCAGCTTCTGTTGGAGGGGGACACCTACTGAAGGCGTGCTCCTGATTGGGCTGAAACCCTGCCATCTCTGGGCTCAGTGTGCCCCTGTAGGCAATGGGATGAACACTGTCGTTAGTACAACAGTGGCTTTCCCAGGCTGTGCTCCAAGGGAACTAGTGTGTTGGTATCTCCCAGGCGCTGGGCTGGTGCTCTGGGAACAGCCGCATATGCAGAGCATCGGGCCAGAAAAGTGGAGGGAGGCCTGAGGTGGTTCTGGAGAGGGGATCTTGCATCTGATTCCACATTTCATTGAGGTCTGAGGTGCCTTAGTCAGATAATGTTGCCTGGTTGGTCCCCAGTCCCACCCTCCAGTAGCCAGAGGTCTCTTGTGACCTCATCCTACGGGTGACTTACACATTCATTCTCTTGGCTGCATTGTCCTTTCTGTCTCATTAGGTCTCAACCTAAATGTCTCTCAAGGAAAGGGGTCTACCCCTCAAAGACATCTGCTCTATTTCTCCTGAAGCTACTCTTTGGCTGTCATTGCATTCACTTGTTTCAAAAGTCAGCTTTCTACTGCAAGGTCTCCTTTGTGCACCAAACCTCAGGTTTGGGAATGTAAGGGGCAGGGGTCGAGTTGAGGGCTATGGGCTCCTGTTACCCATCCCTATCAGAGAAGAGAACCTGCAGCAAGAAGCCAAGCGGAGCTGGAGCCTGAGGTCAGCTCTGAGGCAAAACTTGACAGTCACGGAAGCGTGTACATCTCCTGAAGGGTTTCTGAGGTAGGTCTGTGGTGGGCCAGTAGGGGAGGCGACCACTTACCTATGGACTTCAGGGCAAAATCTGGCTTTTCAATGTAATCACCGTGTATCATCTTCATTATTTTCTGGGCCATTTTTTGCTGAGAAGGCAGAAAATACAGGGTGTTCTGTTATGTTCTTAGGATGATGAGGCCCATCAGCATGTCCTTGGCAGAGGTGGTTGTAGGATATATCTCCCACATTCAGAGCCTGCAGATGGCCCTGAGTAGGATGACCCAGTTGCTATACTGTGAGGAAGTCCTGAGACACAATGTCACTCCTATCCTCTGGGTCTATCGTGAGCTTTCAAGTTCATGTTACAAGATGTCGCATGGAGGTCTAGAGACTTAGTGAGGTCAAAGGTAGGGCTTCTGGAATAAGACAGCCCATGCTGTTGTGGGTTTTGGACAATATGGTGCCTCTGAGTCTAGATTTTCTAAGTCTAAGATGAGGTGCTGTGGGATGGTCTTTTTGTACTCTGTGAATATGTGCTGCTACCATTGGTTAATAAAGAAGTTGCTATGGCCTATGGCAAGGCAGGAAACAGCCAGGTGGGAAATCCAAGAGAGATACAGGGAGAAAAAAGGACAGGGTCAGAGCAGATACTGTGAGCCATCACTAGGGGCTAGGTGGGGGTGAGAGACTTCTGGTTGCAATGGGGCATAAATCTTGCCTGACATCATGGCCGTGGAATTCTGTTAGGGATCAGAGAGCTGTGTTGAGCTCCACTGTGTGCAGAACTGTTCTTAGTCCATTGTGTTCTCTGTCATTCCCTATGGCCTTCCAGGGACATTTGAGAAATTGTAGCTCCACCTTCGAGGTAAGAATACCACAGCCCACAGGCATAAAGCTTTGGTGCTTACACATCTGCTAGCAGATTTCAGGTTCCAGGCTCCTGAGCACTCTCCTGGCCTGGCAGAGACAGATTGCAAAGCACTGTGCACAATCGATGCTCAGCCATGACTAGCTATTCTTCTTAGACACCTCCAGTGGAGGCCAGTTCTGTTTTCAAACAATGACTACAATAAGTTGTCTAGTTCCAAGCTCTAATTTTTTTTCATTCTAACTCAGATATCTTCTAAAAGAGGTGTGTGTACATGAGAGTGTCCAAGGTCTCCTTCCCATCAATGTGCCTGAGCCCTAAGGGCTTACAATGTTGTTTGTATCTCTGAGTCTCTCTCAAAGTCACATGTTGTGAGGGAGCCAGGTCATGTGACAAGGCCATCCTTGGGTGCTTTGATTAATGGTAATGATGGTTTGAATATGAAGTGTCCCCCAAATGCTTGTGTGGTGAACACATGATTCATAAGCTGTGACACTATTTTTGGAGGTTCTAGAAACTTTAGGAGTTGGGTCTAATTGGAATAAGTAAGTCACTGAGATGTGATCTTGGAAACTCTATTTCACTCTGGTCTTTCCCTAATACTCTGCTCTGCTTTCTGTTGGCCATGAGGTAAATTAAACAGCCTCTGTCATATACTCCAACTACCATGATGATCTGTCTAAGCACACTGAGCCAAGCAAGCATTTATTCATCAAGTCTTTTGAAACCCTGAGCCAAAAATAATCCTTCCTTCTGAGTTGTTACACTGTGTAATTTAGTCACAATGACAACAAAATAAGACAGAAAATAGGTACCAGAAGATGTTTGTTGTGGCTAAACCTGACCATTGTAATTGGTTTATGGGAGGAATTTGGAAGAATTTAACAAGATGGACTAGCGAAGCCCTAGAATGCTCTAAAGCTTCCAGAGCTCAATCCTATTGAGGATTGGCATCTGAGGTCAGGCCCATGAAGTTTCAGATGGGACTGAGGATTCTACCAGGATTTGGACCAGGGGCATTTGGTAAAAATGTGCCTGCTTTTTCCCATGTTCTACCTTATAAAACTTCCTTCCACTTTATGCAAGGCTGAGTTTAAATGTGATGAGCTAGTCAATCTGTTTGGGGGATGTTCTAAGACAGAATAGTATTTAAGCAATGGGGTAACTGTTGCTGGATGTTTCTCAACTAGGGTAATAACAAGAACTGGGAACCAAAAGCAGAGTAGAAATATTTGGTTTGGCCAGAACAAGAGCACATTTAAAGTTGTGGGAAAGGGTGGTCCTGGTTCTTAGAAAGATTAGCTCCACTAAAGAGAAATCAAGAGCTTTTCATCAAGACAATAGGAATGGTGTTTTAAAGGTATTGCAAGATCTGACCAGACCCCACCACAGCAGGTACAAGGGTATGAAAGATCAGATTCATTTTAAAGATTTATACTGGGGAAGCAAGTGCCCCTGGGGTGCCCTGCTCACAAAGGATTGTAGAACAGTGTTTATCCAGTATTGATTTCACTGTGTCCAGTCATTTAGGTGTTCAGAGGCCCCAAGAGCCCTGGTCCAAAGAGGCCTGGCCTGGCTTCTACTTGAGCTTGAAGTGGTGGACCTTGCCACATCCATATAATGTTGATTTTGTGAAGGCATAGAATACAAGAGTTACAGAATCTCAGAGATTTTCACCCTAATTTTAAAGGAGGGCTAGGGGGACTAGGTAAAGTATGGAAGGATCAGAATACCCAGGGTGGTGTGTGAAGCTACAAGACTGAATCTTGAGTATCAGTGGAGAATCTAGGAAGACAGGGTGGAATATTCACCCCAATAAGAAAGGTGCCACTGGGGTTAGGGATTTTATATTCATGTGGGACTAGAAGACAGAACAAAAAGCTTAAGAACTCTCAAGTGTGTGGTTAGGCTTTCCCATTAAGACATTTGACAAATTTTTGAAGATGAGTAGGCAGGAACTCAAATCAGCTAAAAGCCTCTAATAAGTCTTATAAAAGTTTAAATCTGTGTCTTTCTAAACCAGCTTAATGCCCACCAAGAAGAAAGTGACCCATTTGCTTCATCTTTTTTATGAAGCAAAGGGGATTTCTTCAGCGGTGGGGCAAATAGAGCTATTTTATATCATGCTCAGAAAGCACTAAAAATAATCGACATTAATAGGTAGAGTCAAAAGCTGATATCAAGTGAGAAAAAGAAAACCTGAGACACAATTCCATAGATTATCCATATATTGGAGTTAGCTGACAGAGATAAAAAAGTAACCATGATTAATCTTAAATAAAAGATAAAAAACACAGACAAATAGTGAATTGATGGTAGAATTAAATCTATGAAATAAAAATATATTGAATATAAATTCTAAAATGAAGTAATTAAATATATGAAATAAATGGTTGATTTTATATACAGAGTATGGTATTGCTAGTGAGTTTGAAGAAAGTTGAGAGAAACTGTCAAAGCTTAGAACCTAGAGAAAAAGAATAAGAACAAGAATAAATAGGTAGGAAACACCTGGGACCTACGTCATAGGTCTAGCATAGATATAATCAGAATAACAGAGAGAAATGAGGTTATGAATTAAAAGGAGTATTTTAAGAGATAAAAGCTAAAACTTTTACAAAGTTATTGAAAAATACCAGTGCATATATTCAATAATGGCAACCCCTCACTCCCAGACAGGGACACAAAAAACATTACAGTTTCTAGGAATAAAAAAATAGAGCCAAGACAAACACCATGTTAGACCCAGAGGGTGGAAGTTCAGGATGGTGCAATTTTCAATAGCAATGATAAATTCAATAGCAAAACTAAAATATAATAGGTTTCCTTCAGAATTCCCAGAAGAAATATTTCTTTCTAAATTTCTATACCTAGCAAAATTATCAACTAGGTGTAAGGATAGAATAAGGATATTTTAAAATGTGAAATTTCTTTTAAAAAAATCCCACATATCTTTTTTCTTTTACTCTTCTGTATGAAATTATTGGCAGGGTGTGGGGCATATATTCTATCAAGATGAGAGATGAAATGAAAGAAGAAGAAAACTTGGTATATAAAAACAGAATATCAACAATGACATTGAATGATGAAGGGCCCAGTGGCAGTCTCTCACCTCATCCGACATGGCTTCCATCTGCTGGAGTTTGGCAATGAGCTTGTTCATGCTACCTCGTAGGTCCTGGATTTCCCCAGTGTGATGTCGTACTTTCTCCTGGTACATCCTTATCAATAAGGAGGGAAACAAGAATCGACTGACACATGGTGTTGCAATTGCTACTTTTTGCTACTTATCGCTAGTAAGCCTTCAAAGAAAGATCTTTAAAACCTTTCACTCTCCTGAGTCCACCCCCCACACCCCACTCTCAGGTTCTTAGCCCTGAAGCTTTACTACTTCTCTTCCTTTTGTTTGGAGTATCTGTAAATTCAGCTCAATCCTCCCAAAATACTCATGAGAATTTTTTGTCTGTATAAAATGTTGTCACTATGTAGTGACTTGTTAATTCTTCTCAGCTACTATTTACTGAGCACTACTCCTTACATTTTTTTGATGCCTATTTACTTGGAACAACATGAAAGATATGCCTTATCTTAACAAATGAGGAGTCTGAAGTCCAGAAAAAAAGAGAAGACTTGCTCAGGCACATAGAATTTACAGGAGCTAGGGTTTAAGTTTAGGTTAGTCTGAGTGTTGGGTCCATATTTTTAGCTAAGGGTATACCCCAGATTCCAACTGTAGCTGTGCTTTTTAGAAGAAATTGTACTAATAAATAATTTGCTCTTACCTTAGGCTCTGCAGTGGGCTGTTTATGCTGTCATCCTGGTGGGCAATTGAAGCAGGGATCTCTGTCAGGTGACCTAATCTGGGCCTCCTAAGAGCTTCATCTCTTTGTTCTCTAATGGCCATTAATCCATCCATTCACTTACCTTCATATTTAATATATAGTTGGGACAGGGTTTTTCTCTGTAGCCCTGGCTGTCCTGGAGTTATCTGTGTATTTTGAACTCAGAGATCTGCCTGCCCCTGTCTCCTGAATGCTAGGATTAAAGGCATGTGCCACCACTACCCAGCCATCTACCTTCGTATTTAATCTCCTATCTAACCACTCACTTATATCATCCATCCAAATTAGAAGACTTTCCTGTATAATTATCCATCCATCTATCCATTCATCCTCCCTCTATTCACACTCCCGTATGGTAACCAGCCACCCAACACTGATAATTGCAGTCCCCCTGTGCTTATCACTGAAATGACTCTTGCTTGTATGAATCAGACCTGCTTGCTTCATTTAAGGGATTTCTAGTACAGTTGGAGAGATGGCCATGGTTACAGAAAATGGGAGGAAAAAAGAAAATGTGATTTCTTTTGCATTAGTGTGTCCGGACATTGTGATCTTTTGGCTAGACCTTAAAGAATACAATGGCTCACACAGGGAGAGAGGAAGCAGAGAGACAGGTCCCTCAGGTCCCTGGCTCTCTGTAGGTCTCTGTGAGTTTGTCTATCAGTAGGTCTGGTCACTGGCTTCCTCTCCTTCTTCCCCAGAAAACAAAACCCAACTCACTGAAGCAGAGAGAGTAGAAAGAGCAATGTGGTTCCTCAGACCTTATTTGGGGTGGGGGTTAAAGAAAGGGAGATGAGCCACTGCTGGGCTGAATGACAGGAAAGCCCCCTGATGGTGGAGGGATGGCTGTGTGTGGTCTGTGAAAGTCACATGCAGGAGAGGGAGACAAAGGTGTCGATCTGGATTTGGGATGAGCCAAGAACGAACCATCCTTCAGATTTGGTGAGAGCAGGAGAAAATACAGAGGGATTATTGATGGCTTAGGTAGGTTGGTCAGCTATGGGGCTTGCAGGGACTCACACTCACCTGCCACACTTCCATTTTTGAGGGTAAGTGCATGGAAAACATCCAGAAGCCTGTGGACCAGAAGAACAAGAATGACCTGCTTAACTCAAAAGATTGAAAACTTCAGTTTTGGAATTGAGGCATCTAGGTTAGGGGTGCATAACTTCAGGAGAAGTTACTTAATCTTTCCAGAGCTCAGTGTCCTCCTCTGTAAGATTATTGATAGAGTAATATCTGCATCGTGCTCAAACGATATCCTTGTGTGTCATGTAAGCTAAATGACACATCTCCTTCCACCTCATGTCTCAGCCTTGCTGCCCAGTGGACTTAGAGAAGGCAGCATGGTCTTTTCTGCATCTTATGAGCTCCAGGATGGCTTGAGTCTATTACTTAAGAGTCCTTAAAAACATATTTGTTGTTCTTAACTCTAGAAAGTTTGCAAAGCATTGCCTGGCTTCTGCCACTGTTCATTGTTCTTAAGACACAGAGCAGCACTAATGACAGGTGGGCTAAGGGGCAGCATGAAAGAAAGACAGGGTCATCTTGGGGCTTCTTCTCCCAGAACTGACCCAAGCCTAGGGATGCCTTCCCCTAGGCAGGGCCCTGGAGACGCACCAAAAACACAGAGGACCAGAAGACCCATCTTCTCCATGAGTTTCTGGCATAGCAACTTGCACCTGAGAAGCGGAAAGGACACGGTCAAGGTCAGCTGCAGTCCAAGACTCCTCTTGTCCTTGCTTCATTGTTCCATTTGTCTGCTGTCACTTCCTGTTCCTCTCCTTATTTGTCTTTCAGGGACCATCTCTAATGCGCACTTTGTTCAGGACCTCCAGAGTTACCTCAGCCTGCAATCTTAGCCTGGTACTGCTTTCCCTCCGGGAGCAGGGGCAAGGCTGGACCCAGAGGAGCCTCTAAGCAATATTTAAAATGTAAAGTTTAAATGAATGAATGAGGTGGGCATCTCAGAAGAGGGATTTATTTAAATCAAGCAAGCCCAGCGAGAGAGGAAGTACGTGTGAGATGAGGTTATTCTGGATATGAAGAACACTGGCGAAGGAGTGACATGGGAACCTGGGTGGGGTGTTCAGGGAGTGAGGACCCCAGCCTTGTAGGCCCTGTGGTCCCATAAGGGGAAGCAGAATGAGGGCATCTAGGAAAAGGAGGGTCAGGCAAGGTACATGCTGGGGAGCTGAGCAATGGGGAGCCATGGAAGGTCTGAGGTGGGGGATGTGACATAAGCCAGGCCAAGGGTGGCTTATCTGGTCTGACTCGAAGGGGGAGAGCCAAACTCTCTGCAAATGAAGGTGCTGTCACTGTCCCCACACCATCCTCCCCTCTCTCCTGTTTACCTGAAGGTGTTAAGTAGAACTTGCTGGGCCTGAGTCCTCAGGAAGCAGGCCAGGCAGGTGAGCCAGGCTGAAGAGGAGACAGGAGGGCAGCAAGGAGTCGCACCCTCATCTTGGTCCCATTGTGAGCACTCACTGACTGTCCTTGGAGCTGGGAGACCCTCTTGATTTGATGATTGAGCTCAGGATAGCCCCTGTCTCGGCTTATGTAAGGAGTCATAAGTTCAAGGCCTATGGGCAAGCCTTGCTTGAAGATGGCAGTTAATAGAGCCAGGCACACTCAGCGGCACAAGAGATGGTGGTGTGTGCTAATGCCATCCATGGACACCAGGAGCCTGGCAAGGGCCATGTCTCTCTAGGGTTCATCTCTGGAGTGCAGCATGGTTTTAGAGAGTAGGGGTTGAGATGAGAAGGTGGATGTATACATGGGGGAAGGGAGAACAGAAAGGAAGGTGGGTTCTTGGCATGGAAGATTGGGAGATAGTCAGATGGGATCATGGAGAGCCAGAGGACTGATGGATGGACAGAGGGATGCCTGTATTAACAAATCAAAATAAGAGGAAAGGGATGAATTTCTCCATGGTAGAGTCAATAGACAGAGAATGGATGCATGGATGGGTGTGTAGATGGATACTGGATGGATTGGTGGGTGGATTAATGGAGCCAAAATAGAGAAGGACTTGGGGACAGTTCCTCCTCTAAGCCAGCAAGCTTTCATTGGGAGGCCCTGCCTGGAGTGGGTGGGGCATCCTTAGCTCCTTGTATGCAAGGCCTGAGTTCTGGAAGAGCTTAGTCTGAAGCTGGCCCCCCTTCCCAGCTCCTGCTACTCAGATAGTTCTTTTATATATATACATACACATATATCCCAGTACGAACTGGGCTAGGCTGAGACCTTGGGTGTTGATACGGAGAGGCAACAGAAGAGCATCATCTGCAGAGAACACAGACCACAAGATCCCTAGCAGTCTTAAGACATGGGCTTACAGAGATCTGGGGTTTGGTGTGTGCCTCTTGGCTGCTACTCCCAACTTTGCACCAGGTGCCAGTGAAGCCCCGGGACTCCATTTTTGCTCACTCATGTTTGCTGAGGATGCATCTGTCGCTCTGCTGGTGGCGTGGCCTCTTTGGATGCCCCTGAGGATGACAAGGTTCACAACCACATTTTATGTGCCATCATAATTCAGATTGAGAAGCTGTGAACCAGGAACAGGCGAGGTCTGGCTGACCTCAAATCTGAGTCTCTTTTGAGACAAGGTGTGTGGGTCCTGTGGCCATCACAAAATGGTTCTAACTGGCCAAAGGCTGTCGCAGTCTTCCCAGTTCCCTTGTGGTTACTAGCTCTAGAAGAGTTGAGGAAGAGTGGTGGGTGGCTCTGAGGGTGTGGGACAAATAAAAGCTTTTTTTTTTTTTTTTTGCTGAAATGAGGCCCGTAGGAATCCATGCTTACTTTCCTTCTTTCCTAGACAGTCATGCTTTTCTATGATACTAGACCTGAGGTAGCCTGGTGACAAGCCACATGAGCTGCTAAAAGAAAGAGCAGCAACACAATGGCTGTGTCTTCAGGTAGGACACACGAATCCACAGTGTTTCTTGACTGGGACATTGGATTTGGGAGGCATCAGAGATCTCTCAAGTCCACACACTAAGACACTCTCCCCACCTTGGCTCCTCTAGGTTAGGGAGATAGAAACATCTTTATTTTGTAAGATAACAACCCCTAAACATTTTCTTATTTGACGTTCTCTATATTTGTGTGTATTTAAGAAATCACACATCTAGTTGTGTTTTGGATACTAAATGTCTCCAGATAGGTGAAAGAATTACTGGTTTCCAGGGTGGTAGTTTTTGGAGGTGCTGTAGGCCTTTAAAGGGTGGGGCCTAAAGGAGGTTCTTAAATCATTGGGTACAAATCCTGAAAAGGAATTGTGGGCTCCCAATCTCTTCCCTTTTCTCTCTTTGCTTTTGGCTCATGAAGTGAATGTCTTCCTTCTACACTCTTGTCATATTGTGTTGTCACAAAACCACTGGGCCCTTGACTGTGGACTAGAACTCCCAAACCACAAGTTAAACCTTTTCCCTTCATAATTATCACTGGTGCCTTGCTATAGTGATAGAATACAGTCTCACACAGGGGCTGGTTGCGTGAACATATTATCGGCCTTTCCCAAATATACAATACATACATTCCCAAGCATGTGGCATGGCAGGGTGATCAGAAGACAGGAGATTAAAGGTTCTCAGCCCAAAGACCTGCTCATCATACTGACCTCACCATCACACATGTGCCACATGTACCACATTACCACATTGCACCTGATAAACACACAATTGCTATGTGCCGACTTAAAAACAAGGGATGAGACAATTATACAAAAAGGTGAGTTAAAATGCTGAGATCTTAAAGACTTTCTTCTTTCTCTCATGGCTTATTTTTATGCCCTCTTGGAAGTAGGCATCATTTCAAGTTGGAACTCCTGTCACCTGCAACCAATGGTAGCAATATTTGTTTCCTTGTCTCTGACACTAGCCTGAGGTGCATTAGGGCAGAGAGCTTGCAATACTACACTCCTAGCTCACAGTAGATACTCAGGAAATACACGATGAAATCATGAGTGCTTTGGGCTCTGCCAGTGTCAGCAGACCCCAGGAAAGCTACTGTGAGCCTCTATGTCCTCAGAATCTGCTTCTGTGAGACAGCTTTCCCCCAAGGAACTCTAATAGGCTGGGAAAAGGCAGGAGCTGCTGTGCTTACCTCCTGGACCTGGGGCTGTGGCTTGTGTCTTCAGGTTGGGCGCACGAGTCCCCAGTGTTCCTTGACCGGGGCATTGATTTCCGTTTTTAAGGATGGAGTATAAGGATGGGGATCTATGGGAGTCAATGAGGAGGAAGCGGCCACCACTGCCACCACCCCCTCTGAGTATCCCCTAGAAGGTGACATGGAATTTACTGGGTCAGGTGGAACTGTCAGCTCTGTGACCTCATAGAATCCTTGGATGGAGGGTTCCAAGTCTGTAGCTTGTCTCCATGTTCTTCCCTCAGAGGATGCTGTTATGACTGACTTTCCATTTTGAAGATATGATAGTTAAAGTTGTATGTCAGAGATAGCCATGCTAGGGCAGAGGCTGGACAGGGGCAAGAAAGGAGGAGCCCATAGTCAAGACACCCTCCTTGCTCCTACGACTCTTTGCTACCCAAACATCCTGGGTTTATTACCTTCTCAGGCTGCATGTGAGTTGATTTTCTTTTCTCTTTTAAACTTTCTTTTCTTTTAGTTTTTTTTGTGTCTTTCACATCATGTATCTTCATCCCATTCATCTCTCTGTCCTTTCATATCTGCTCTCTGCCTTTGCACCAACCACCCCCAAATAAAATAAATTTTAAGAAATAAAATCTTGTTGTTGAAGCTGTAGTGTGGCCCAGTGACTCACACAGTATAGTACACCCTTTAGTCCATATATCTCTCCTTGCAAGTGTTCATTGCAAAGAGTCATTGGTCTGGTTCAAGGACTCAGGTTTCTGCTGTACCACCAATACTGGGCCCTCACTGGGGCTCCTCTTGGATATCCTATTGTTGCCCTGTGTCATGGAGATCCTGCAGCTTTGGGTCTGCAGGACATGCCCCTTTATGTGTGCCAGCAGATCATAAATGAGGTGGATATTGGGATGGGCCAACTCATAACCCTGGTTCTGGGTAATTGCTGGGTTGGTCAGCCCACCCGCTCTCTCCCATCCTCACCACCAGGGTGAGCTCTTAGGCATTGCCCTATGCAGCAATGACTAAGGGGTGGGGCCGGTTCTCCTGCTTTCATGTCCTCAGGGCCAGCTCACCAATACTTATGCCACCAGGGCCAGCTCTATTGTGTTGCCCAGATGAGTTGCAGGGATCACTCTCCTGAGTGCTGCAGCTGGTGAGGGACAGGGACCACTCTCCTGCTCTTATGACCTCAGGGCCAGCTCTTCCACCTGCCACAGGTGGCAAGGGGGGCATCTCTCCCTTGCCCATGCCACCATATGGCAGATGAGGGATGGGGCCAGATTCTCCACTTACGTTCTTGGGGCTGGTTCACCTGTGCCTCCATCAACAGGGTTAGCTCTATTGTGCTGCCCGGGTGAGGTGCAGGATCTGCTCTCCTGAGTGCTACAGCTGGTGAGAGGCAGGACCAGTTCTTTCTAGTAATGCAGCCAGTTTGGGGTAGAACCAACTCTGTACAGTTTTTTCGTCCTTCGGTAGGATTAGGAGCCATGGATAGCAACACAGGCCACAGCTGCAATAGGGCCATGAACCCAGACATGGGTACTGGTAACATCCCAGGCTCAGACATCACCATGGCCACCCACCTCAGCCTGCTCCTCTCTGCTTTTACTTTTTCAGACTGTCTCTATCCACAGGTCATGAATCATTCTGTCTCTCCTATACTATGCCATACATTTGCTCACCATAATAGTGCCCAACTGCCCAGTACCAGGTGGGCCTCTGTTTTCTCCTCAGCATCCAGGGTAGACGGCTCTGGGCATGTGTGTGGGTCCTGGGCATGGCACTGGGCAGAGCTGTGTTTTTTCCTGGGTGCCTGGGGCAAACAAAAAACATCCCTCTCCAGAAGTCTTAGCATAGGGCAACAGCTCTTCCAACTACCTCAGTGATTTCTCCTATGGAACTTGCTTGAATGTCTGGCCTCCAGAACTATATATTTGGGTGTAGAGAATGTACCTCAGCTGATAGACTGCTTGTGTGACATGCATGAAGCCCTAGCTTCTAACCTCAGTGTCCAACAAAAGCACTTGGGAGGTGTGGAGGCAGGAGGATCAGAAGTTCAAGGTCATCCTTGATGACATAGCAAATTGGAGGCTAGTCTTGGCTATAATGAGACTCTATATTAAAAAAAAAAACTGAGGTTTTAAATATGTGGTGATTTCCATAGCAGCTCCTTGAGAATGCCCAGTGAAGGGGAAACTCAAATCCTGATACTAATTCTCACAAGGCCTTTCAACCATTTATTTACTCAACATAATTTAGGCCTCAGTATGTTCCAGCACAGGCCCAGGGTTGGGCTGAAGACCTGCAGGCAGAGTACCTTTCATGTAGGAGGTACTTGGTAAACAGGGCTTGCACTGCTGCGTGGAGACTGCAGGTTCTGGAGGAGGTGCTGGTGAAGACTCCCTTTATGTCACCTGGATGCTACCCAAGAGTTCCTTGTGCTGGAAGAGCTGAAGAAGAGGAAGTATTCATGTCAAAAAGCAAACACTGAGAATGGCATTGGTCAATATTTGTAGTCTCTTCACTGTGTCTGGTGAGTGAGCAGAAGGACCTGGTTCTGGGCAATGGTAGGCAAACCAGCAAACTGCTGCTGGGAGTGGGATGTTAGCCACCTCGGATGCCCCATTCTTTCTGCCCCTGAGAACCGGGCCAGGAGCACTAGCTTGGAGGGCAGGGCTATTCCAGGAACACTTGATGGTATCTGCAGTTAGCTCCATAGGTGCCAAGTGAGGATCCAGCCTCAGGTGGCTCTGGACTCTGAGCCTGGTATTTGGGCTGGTATGGTCAGTAGGAATCACATAGGGCTCTAGAGTAGAAGAAGGTCCCCAGGTCACTTGTGTCTATGGCCCAGGTGTATCACTCAGAAGGATGGAAGGTAGTGTCTGGAGCCAGACCATTGCATATGTGTATCTACATGTGAGTATATGTGCATGATACCCCTACCCCAGGAACAGTCCACTACATTCACATACACACAGACACCTTAATTCACTACCCTAGACCCACAGGCTCTTCACTCAATAGCCCAACATATTTGTACACAGAACTATTTATACCTGTACCCATGAAGTGACATCATTAATAAGATGTCATCATGCCATGCCATCTATTCATGTCCAGACAATCCCTGTGACCTTACATGTGTGTGCATGTAAGAATGCACATGCAACCTCATGCTCACTACATACCATCTTTTCTTTCATACATGATGGCCGCCCACTATGACAGATATGAGTTTGGAGAGTGGTGAGTGTGACAGGGTCAGCCACATTGTGTTCTGTTCCCTTTTGAATGAAGGCTGAATGCGTGACCAAGATCAGGCCTCACTGTTGGGGATCAGGGCTTTCCTCCTGCTCCTTCTCCAAGAGTCATATTTCTGGAAGAGCTTGGCATCACAAGGCTATCCCCTTGCTCTTGGGCACCCTTGCTCCTGGACCTTGATTGAGCCTGGCTGGGATGGTGGGAATACTCCTGGGAAAGACTCCTCCTTCCAGAGAGCTACAGATCCTTGAGTGGAAACAGCCCAATTCCAGGGTCCTTCAGCAGTTGGCAGTCACGCTTATGTACGTGGCAGACCCATCACACAAGGGAACGAAGACACTTGGTGATGCCATGTTTGCAGGGAAAACACTGGCAACCACAAGTGAACTGGCCACGCCCTGGCTCCTGCAGTGTGCAGGCTGCTGTGGAGGAGCCTCAAAAAGCAGCCTGTGCTCTTGTCCTCTGGGCAAAGCATCTCAAGACTGAGTGTCCACCTGCCTTCAGAACCGTTGAGGTAGGAATGAGCTGGGTGGTTTCTTCTCCCCCTGATCCATGGGGATGCCACCTCTAGCCGCCCACTTGCAACAGACACCACCTGTCCCTGGCTTTGCAGGGAACATTGAAAAGTTTCATGTTGCTGGGCTTACCCTTTGGAGCACTCTCATTCCTGCAGCTGGGGTGAGACTTACTCTCTCAGAGCTGGGCTCACACCTGACAGGCTGATCTTATCTCGGGGACCTGGGCCACTCTTAGGACATTCCTCACTTGGCTAGGATGACATGGTGGTGGAAACTGGTCATCCCTGGTAAGATCTAGACAGCTGAACACCAGGCTAGTCTGGCACAGTGGGCTGGATATCCGGCTTCAAGTGACTGGACTGTAGATTCGAGGGCCGAGTCCTCTTTGCAGGCCAGGTAACTGCCTTCTAGAGCCCATCATGATCTCACCATTCTCTTCTGACACTGCTTGGGTCTTGCTCTTCTGTACCCCTCCCCCACCTCTGTCTGCTGTGTCGCTTCAGGAAAGGCCACATCTTCTTAAAGATCCTGGATATTTTTAGATATTTTCACAGTGTCTTACAAAGCAGGTAGTTTCCAACCTAGAAATGCAAAAATGGATGTGTTGAGGTTTGGAGAAGGGCTCTGAGCACCACTCAGCATGTCCAGGGGTAGGAGAAATATCTGCTCAAGCTCCCTGATGTGTGTTCTTCCCCTGACTCACACAGATCCTGGTGTAGTGGCTGGGACAGCCATGGCTGGGACAGGCAGTCTGGGCCTGCTGCTGGTGCTGCTGCTAGCCGTGGTCAGTGACTCCTTGCCTGCCACTGTGGTCAGACTCAACCAGGCAGCACTGAACTATGGTAAGAGACCTGCCAACTTGCCAGCCAGTGTGTAGGTGAGAAGAACTGTGTCTGAACAGACACAGGCCACTCTGAGGACCTGCGTGTTTTAGTTTTTGTGGTGCTTGGGATGGGACCCAAAGCCTGAGGCATGATGGGCAGGTACCTCTCCACCATTGAGCTGTATCCCAACTGGCCTAGAACCTGTGATACTAAGATTATAGGTGTGTACCGGCAGTAGACTCGAGTTTGTGTGTGTCACTGTATCCCGATGCTCAGGAGCTAATTAGGGAGTCTGTGTGAGCAAGCAGTGTGAACATGCAAGCCACCACACACAGCTGTGCCCTTGAGCTTTGTGCACACATACGCTTAAAAGCAAAACAAAACTCCAAAAACCAACCAAACAAACAGACTTATTTTTAAACATTAAACTTTTTTTTTGAGTGAGGCTAAGTTTCCTTAGGTAGCCTAGGCTATTTTCAAATTCTCAGTCTTCCTGTCCAGCCTCCCTAATCGCTGAGATTACAGGCATGTGCTACCCCTGGGCCTAGGCTACCTGCCTTGAGTGGCTGACATTATAACTGTGGGTTCTTATGAGCTTGTTGTGTTAGGGAGATGTGATTTGAGCACTGGTGAGGGTATATGCCTGTGGCATGTGTCTGAATGTGTGTGCACACTGGTGAGGGTATATGCCTGTGGCATGTGTCTGAATGTGTGTGCACACTGGTGAGGGTATATGTCTGTGGCATGTGTCTGAATGTGTGTGCACACTGGTGAGGGTATATGTCTGTGGCATGTGTCTGAATGTGTGTGCACACTGAGGAGGGTATATACCTGTGGCATGTGTCTGAATGTGTGTGCACACTGGGGAGGGTATATGCCTATGGCATGTGTCTGAATACTGGGGAGGGTATATGTCTGTGGCATGTGTCTGAATGTGTGTGCACAGGTGTGCCTTGTGTCCTAAGTGCACACATGCACATGTGTAGCATCTGTTCTCACATATGGATCTAGCAGAGGGGTGTCAAGTGCATCAAGGGAAGGAACATCCTGACATTATATCTTTACAGGACTCAGCTGCAGAGATAGCTGCTCTGTGCAGGAAGTGGGAGTTGGCAGGGGTGGTGCAGATCTCTCCCTTGTGACTTTACTGTTAGGTGCTTTTAGGTTTTACCTTCTACCACCGGAAAGGCACAATGAGAAAACTGAGGTCCACAGGAAAAAACAAAGTCCCAAGGGTCCAAGATTCCAACACAGAAACCTTTATTTTCCCTCAGCTATCTATCAGGAAACTTTTGGGGTTCCACCAAAATGTGGTCTGGAGATGCTTCCACAAAGGTCAAATCCAACTCGATTAGCATGTTAAGGATTCCATCCAGATCAGAGAAGGGACCTGAATGGCCAGAACACAAAGCTGTGAGTCAGCAGCTTCTCCCAGGACAGACATAACTCTCTAGGACCTTGCATCCGGGCAGATGGACAGACAATGAAAGTGGTCAGTGATCCATGCAGGAGTATGATTCACACACAGCAGGAATGGATGCCTGGGGCAAGGACCTGAGGATGGCCTCCTGGGATGTCTGCCCTGACCTCTGTTTGCTCTGTGCTGGATCTTTTGTTCCCAGGCCTCCCTGGCTCATCTGCCTATGTTTGTTCTCTGTGGGTGGAATCTGGCAGGCCTATGCAGTCCACAGTGCTTTCAAGCCTGGACAAGTGGCTTCTTCTGGAGTCTTCCTCACTTTACCCTGCAAGCCCCAGAGTGTAGGCCCTTTGTCAGGGAGCACTGTGGATGGAGTCTCAGCTCAGCCACAGATGGCCAGACTTGGTTGGGAATCAGGAGCATAGAGACCATGACCTTTCTTGCTTGGAGAAACTGAGGCTCAGGTAGGATCAAAGACTTTTCACTATGCTAGTGAGTCTGAGCCAAGTTCTAGCTTCTTGGCTTAATTTCATGCCCCCCTTCTAGAACCATTGTTTCTCTTTTTGATTTTCCTGTCTACTTACCTGGGGCCTAGTGGTAAAGGCGAGGCGGAAGTCAGCAGGTTCAGAGCCATTCTCCATTATCCAGGTCTACCTTTCTTTCATCCAGATGTCTTCACCTCTCTGTAAACTAGGCATAAGAATAGAAGAAAATGCTTAAAACAGCACCTGGCACACCTGGAGTACTCTGTGGGGACAGCTGCCATTAGTGTGAAGGGTATAGCACCAGCATGAGGTGCAGGCCTGTGCACTGACTGTTTACAGTGGTCCTGAGAGATGAACATTGTAATCAGTATACACGTAGAGTCAGAGAAAGCATGGCACAGAGCAGCCACATAGACAGGAACAGCGGAGCTGAGATTTGTGTCCAGCGAGGAGGCACATGTGATCTGGGGGGAGTGGCTTTTCCTCTCTCCTCCCAGGAGATACCTCCTGATGGGGGGCTTCTTCAGCCTGGTGACTTGGGAAAGCTCTGAGTACAACTGAGGATCAGATGGAGCCTTTCAAGAGGGTCATAGATTTTTACTGTTCTTGGAGGGAGGGGATGAAGAAGCTGCGGGAAATGGAGGCATGATGGAGTTCATTTCGTGGGGTGGCATGGAGCAGTCATTCTCTCCGTGTGCCAAGCTTTGTTCTATCTGGTATCTGAGCGCCTCTACCCAAAGGGCAGTGATAGGTAGTGTGTTCTCCATGCTTGGTGGAGCCAGGCATTTGACCTCACCCTGCCCTGGACCCACAGTGTCGGACATCGGGAAAGTCCCTCTCCAGCGGGCCCTGCAGGTTAATGTCTCTGATTTCCTGGATCAGAGTGGTGAGATGCTTCAGTCTACCAGGTAAGTGCTCCCATTCCCCAGAGAGAGTGTTTGAGTTCTCCTGCTGCTAGCTGGGATGTTCTGCTGGCTAAGAGAGTGAGTGCTTTGGCTCATCAGGAGGGGAATCCTAAATGAGTCTTTCAAGAGTGCTCCAACTGCCAGGTAGATACTCCTCCTAATGAAATACTCCCATATACTGGACACAGTACTGTGGACCATCAGATGAGCATATGAGTCCATAGGTGAGAAAATCTCTCCAGGTAGAGGCTCCCACCAGCAGGCAAAGTTATAAGAAGTCTTGGCATGGGGTCACCTGGTAAGCCTCCTCTCAGGGGTTCAGACTATGACCTTGGCGACCACCAATCTAGTAAGACTATCAAGTTCTTTCTCCAAATGCTGGGCACCAAATTTAGACACAAGGACAATCCTAAGTATATGCTCACCTTTGATGCATAAAGACCCAAAGTGATAGAGACATCCCAAACTCAAACACAGTAGCCATTGTACCTATCACTGTGATGATACCAATTGGCCACTTCCAGAGTTTTAAGTGTTCAAGAAATCTATCTGTCTGTCTATCTGTCTATTTGTCTATCTACTTACATACTACCTACTTACCTATCTATCAGTTATAATTTTTTTTCTTTTTGTTCCTGCTTTGTTTGAGACAGGGCCTTGCTATGTAGCTGAGGCAAGCCTTAAACTTCAAATCTTCCTGCCTCAGCTCCCTGAAACATGGTGATCAGGGCCTTGAAATACCGGGCCTAACTTATCTATAATATTAATGGAAACTAATACAAAAACTTAAAGACATCAGAAGAGTGTGCAGGCACAGCTTGGGGCCACCGCTTTGAGACACCCAGGTAGGGCTGGACTGCTGTTTATATATTAATGGCCATGATCTTAACAATGTACTGGATAGACAAATCACCTGGACCAGAGGACCCTTGCTTTCAGTAGCAGAAGCATATCCAAGATGGCTATATCTGAATTCACTAAGCTTAAATAATGGGTCTATTTCATCATAGGTTAAAATGAGGCATTTGAGAATAGGACCATTTTCTGATGTTTGACTTGTCCCAACACTACCCCTGCCAACTACTGGGCAGGGAGAAAATGACTTTCACTTTGGCAAAAAGAAGTCACAGAGTCACTCACTGGGTGTTTCTTGTTGCTGGGGGCCAAAGATGGTGCTAGAATACTCAGGGATTTCAGTGTGTCTTTCCCTAGTTTTATATTTCCTGGTATATATTAGAAACCTGCACAGTCATCTTGCTAGGTCTTGACTGAGGCCAGGCTCCTCTGCTTGCCTTTGTATCAGCTGGGTGACTGTCATGGCTTCCATGCTGGAACACTTACCACCTTGCTCTTGCTCACCTATGATCTACTCACCAGAAAGCCCTTCTTTATAACATCACCATGTGGGGTTGGCTCAGGGAAGTCTCCCTGGAGTTAATTCTGTTCTCTTTCCCTCGGATTCCAATCCTAAAGGGTCCAGATTCTGGACGTTCACCTGCCTCGCCTCCACTTGACATTCATTGCTGGTTTTGGGATACGCTTATCAGCGGCGACCAATTTCACGGTCAAAGTCTTTCGGTGAGTGAGTAGTCTCCTTTAGGAGGGCAGGAGTTTCAGGGTCTCTCCCAGTGAAGAGTGAGAGGAGGGGGCTAACAGCATCTCCATGCCCCTTCTTACCCTCTGGAGAGTGAGACAGGAGAGAACTCTGGAGACCTTAGTCCCCTCTCCCCCATAGCTGTGCAGTTAGTGGGTCTGCTTCACTTCTCCAGCCCTCAGTTCTTTAACTGAAGTGAGATGAACCTTGTAGGAATCTGTGAACTGAATGAATTTGGAGCTTGAATTATGGCACTGGCCTCTTCCACAGTGAAAAAGCAGAGTAGATGCTTAATAAATTGCATTATCAGTGTTACTTCTCTGTGCCAGGAAGCTTCTGTGTAACTGCATTTAATGCTCAAATGTTGTACGTTGACATTTCAAGGAATCCTTTACCTTTATTGCTTTGTTCTAGCATTGTGATGTTATGGGTGCTCCTTAGTGCTGATGGTGAGTGCTCCTTAGTTCTGTGACAGTGAGTGCTTCTTAGTGTGTGATGAAGAGTGCGCCATGATCCCGTGAAGGTGTGAATGCTGCTCTTTGGCTCTATGATGGCATGCATGCCTCTGTGTTGTGATGATATTAGTGGTATTGTAATGGGCACCTCTCCCTCCCAGTGCTGAGATGTTATTTTATAGGTGCTCTCTGTGGCTTGGGCCTTGAGCCAGTGTTCTCATAGGGTGAGATCATGGAGTGCTCAGCACAGTGCTAGGAAGCAGGAACCACCAAAAATCTCATGTCCTCACAGAAGGGAGAGCTGAGGTTCACTCTAGCTAGTGTCTGTCATAGGAGCCACAGAAGGCCCGAGACATACTCATCTGCTATACTGTGGAGTTTGGGGGATCTAGAGTGATGACCCAGGCCCAGGGATCTGTGCAGTCCTCATACACCAGGGTGGGCTAAGGTCTAATCTCCTGCAGCATTCCAGAGCCCATGGAGCTAGTGCTGCCGGTGGCTTTGCTGGCCGATGTGCACGTGGCCCGGGATTCCATTGAGACCCTTGTGCTCAGCATCTCTACCTGCTCCTCACACTTCAGCCCAGCTGGTACTCTGGATAGCAGTAAAAGGTGGGTTCCTGAGAACACGGGGTCTCACGGGTTCCTGATCCCAAGGCTATGGGCCATTACTCAAGTTTCTCAGTCAAGTCTTCATCCAATGACCACAAAAGATCAGGGAGACTCCATCATTACACCTGTTCTATGACTTAGCACAGAGTCTCAGAGAGGACCAGGGACTTGTCTGATGCCACACACCAGGCAGGTCTGTGTCTAGGCCACTTCCCTTTATCAGCTACCAGGACACACTAACCAGTAATGATAAGGCCAATCAGATTGGCTTCTGGGGTTCTTACAGGCCACCCCTCTCTGCATAGGTGGACAGTTCAGGGTTGGGAGGTGGGTAGGACCGGAGAAGCTTTATGGTAGGTGGTGGTTCAATCAGCCTGTGAGGCATTATTATTATTAAGCAGCAGCCACTTGCAACTGCTCTGTGGATGCCACTCTTGACTCTTTACAGGCGTCATCTCTATGAGCCCCAAGGTGTCTGATCAGAGGTGTGTAATTATCAGGAAGCAAATGGAGGCCCAGAATAGGAGTGATTCATGGCAGACTTCATCATCGCATTGCTTGGGAGCCCCTCACTATTCCTGTTCATTTGCTCTGAGGTGGCTGAGCACCAGGAAGCCCTAAAAGAAGTTGGCTGGTCCCACAAAGCTTGACCTTTTCCCCAGAGAGCAGTGAATTCACAGAAATCTAGTGATGCTGGCCCTCCTGGCTACAGAAGGGAGGCTGGTGCCGTAAACACACACAGACAGAGCTTTTCCTCACAGGCTGTGGCTCAGATCAAACCAAAGAGCCATGGGTTCCTTTGGGTCACTGTTGAGAAATACCAGCTTATACTCTAGTTCAGAGGGGAAACTGAAGTCCAGAGCTAGGCAAATGCTCTGCAAAGTGTCACAGGACATCGGAGCCAAAGTGACTAATGGACCTGAGATTCCACTCCACTCCCTATGTCGACTCACCTGAGTAGCCCTAGAGCCAGCTTGCTTAGAACATGGCCACATGGGGCACTTACAAGGTCTAGTGTCTGTCTTCTGTCTCTCTTGAACCCCCTATGCTACCTTTTCAAATGGCCACTTTCAGACTTTGAAATGAGAGATGAAGGATCTTTTCTCTGAGACTCAAGCCCCTCCTCTGTGTGGGTGAAGATCACTGTTCTAACATTGCCTGGAACATGGCATAGTCTCAGATGGGATCTCTGGGCTGCTGCCTAAGGACAGCCACTTCCAACCCAGCTGTCTGTGTGGCTCTGCCAAGGGCCATGCCCAGGGAACTCAGGGACACTTTCTGTGCCACTTCCTCAGTACCTCCCAGGAGCTGCTGGACCTGGTGCAGGAGCACATCAAAGCTGACCTGAGCAGCAAGGTAAAGGGGCTTCTGACATGGCTTACCTTGGAAGGCCTGAGGCCTGAGCAGAGGGGCTGTAGCCCCCGGGGGAGGGGACATGGTATCGTGATGCACATATGTGTGCATGTGCTTCAGTGCATGTAAGTGTACTTACTGTACATGTGTGTCCATGTATACAATGATGAGATATATGATATCTATCTATCTATCTATCTATCTATCTATCTATCTATCTATCTATCACATATGTTCTTTCACCCAAACTTTACCTCAGCCAGTGATATATTTTACTATCTTCTATCTATCTATCTGTCTGTCTGTCTGTATATCTATCTATCACATATGCTCTTTCACTCAAACCTTACCTCAGCCAGTGATATATTTTACTATCTATCTATCTATCTATCTATCTATCTATCTATCTATCTATCTCTGTCTGTATCTATCTATCTATCACACATGCTCTTTCACTCAGACTTTACCTCAGCCAGTGATATGTTTTAAATAGAAGGGCCTTCATGAGGTTCTTTCAGTTTCTTCATGAGAACAAGAAAGAGGCTCATTTGCAGTGCTGAGAAGGAGTCGGGGTACTCAGGCATGGGTGGAGTCTAGGGAGCCAGGGAGACCGTGACAAATTTCCCAGGGCAGATCTGATTTCATGCTAGAAGGTAGGGGTAGGGGAACTGTTTTGGGGGAGACAAATTAAGAATGAACAACGTAGGCAAACCTGGTGCCCCTCCCCCAGGCTGTGTAATGGACATGCTAGCCTTGGGTGGGGGTACTAATGTAGGGAGAGGAATTCAGAACCAGAGACTGCAGAGTCAGTGGGCTGGAATGGTTGAAATCGTAGGTCTGATCACTGCAAGCAACTAACTTGGTGAGAGCTGAGCCCCATGGGTCCCGTGTCCCACTGCCAGAGTTCTTTGTCCCGGGCCTGGCCCAGCCCATCTATAAGGGGTAGCAGCAGAGTTTGTCTGTCTACCTAGTGTGTATCATCTCCACCCTGGCGGTGATGATGACATTCCCAGGCTATGAACACGCTGGCCTCATGGTTCCCTTCTTGCAATGTGCCCACATCCTCCTCTCTAGCCTTTGGCAGTTTCTCTTGCCTCCTCAGCACCGTAAGAGGGGTGGAAGTCAGCCATTTCCAGGAGGAAAGGAGAGGATTCCAGGCTTGCTATGCAGCTGGGAGGCTTCTGGGGCAAGGCCCTGCAGCTCTGAAGAACCCTCACAATGGCTCCCTCTCTTTTGCCACAGCTGTGCTTGCAGATCTCTGGCCTGATTCAGGACCTCAATGTCCATTTGGGCACTTTAATTGGTAAGACCTAGACCCCAGGGAATGGGAGGGCTGGGCCCGTGGGCCTTAAGAAACTTCAAAGATGCACCTGGTGGTATGGTATTCACTGCTGGCTTCTGTATAAATAGTGTTCTCTTTTCAATTAATCTGAGAAAAAGGAGGACCCTGGGAAGGCCACTGACCTAGGACTCCCCAAAACACATGGCTAATTACATATAGAACCTGGCAACCTCCAGATTACAGAACTAACTTTTTGATCTAGAATCTACCAATTTTAGGTCAAATTGCCAAAAATCAAAATAAAACCAAAAGTTTAAATGATGAGTGTTTCTGTTGGAGATACTGAGCCCCACTGACTCTCAGGATCTAGAGCCATTCTTGCCATTAGAGTCTAGCATCTGAGGAGACAGATCCTCAGAGCTGGGGACCCTTGTGGACCATCACAGGAGGGGTGTGTATTGCACAATTTCTATTTAGTATTATAATTAAAAACCTGGAGCCAAATATTGGGGATAAGCTGGAATATCAGAGAAATAGGGAACAAACCACAGCCAATTCTCACTCAGTGAACTCCTCAGGCGGAACAGGGTAAGACCTGTCTTCATGGATCCTCAGACTGACTGCTCAGATAGAATCCTGAACTTCTGTCTTCTATCTCTTTCCCTGCCCAGATAGTTTACTTCCTGGTTCAACTCTCCTAGAGCTAGGATTAAAGGTGTATGCTACCACTGCCTGGCTGTTAGGCCTTGAACTTACAGAGATTCAGAGGAACTCTGCCTTCTGAGTGATGGGGTTAAAGGCATAAGTCACCACTCCTTGACCTTTGTGGCTTTGCTCTGTGGGTAGCTTGTCCTCTGGTATCCAGACTATTTTTATTAAGTATACAATATACCACCACAGGTGTGTATGTCACTGGAGGTGCTGGGCCCAAGGCTTGCCTTGGCTATCGTAAAGTAGCTGTGGGTATGAAAATGTATGTCCCTTACCTGGATACTTAGATGCTGGTTCTTGAACTCTCTCAAAAAGGACACATATGTGCCCATCCTCCTGGGTACTGTATGATCATTAGTTCTGGTTTCTGAGTCCTGACAATGGAAGTAAGAAAGGAGTAGGGGAGGAGTAAGAGAAAGAGAAAGAGGAGAAGGAGGAGGAGGAGGAGGAGGAGGAGGAGGAGGAGGAGAAGAAGAAGAAGAAGAAGAAGAAGAAGAAGAAGAAGAAGAAGAAGTTGCTGTTGTTACTGATGAGCTGAACTGTGTCATCCAGTCTCTCACTGGGGCACTTTTTGAGACTGGGTGAAAATGCTTTGGTATGCAAGGAGCTGATTGCTCACCTACAAACTTCAACTGTCGTGGGTCACATCCCAGCATCTCTCACTGTTCCCATCTGACCTACATTACTGTTTGAGGACGCTGGAAGGTATCCATGTGGCTTCCTAGACTAGCTGTAGTAGGATCTGAAGGCTGAAGAGCAGGCCTCTGCCATCTTCTTAGTCACAGGTGTCAGTACTTAATGACTGGCTAGTTGCAGAAGGCATTGCTTGGGGACATCTTATTTGCTTCAAATTCTTCATAGAACCCATGCAGTCTGAGGTTTACCAAGAACTTTATCACTGTCCTCATGAGACTTTGAAAGTGCGCCTGCTTGGTGACCACCAGCTTTGCCTTGACCTTGGTGTCTTTCCATGGACATGTCTGTCCTTGTCAGTCTGGAGCTCACAGTTGATACAAGCTGGGACAGTGTGAGGGGTGCAGTCAGAGGACACAGAGGCTGGGGTTATCCCAGGGACACAGGGCAGGGTCTACTGCTACTACCGCAGTGGGTTCTTTAGTAGATAGGTCCTGTTGTCATCAACCCTGGGTTATAATGGGAAAGTGAAGATTAGAGCTATGTCCTCTGGAGGGACAGGCCCATGCTGCTTTTCCTCCTCACACTTCCATCCACTACTCTGGCCAGTTCGGAGTTACCTCGTCTCCTTGATTTCCTTCTCCACTCAACCTCCACGTTACCTTCAAGAGGAGGTGGCAGAAGCTGAGGCAACCGGACTGGAATGAAAGAGCACACGATGGAATTACAGTCGCATTGTTCCCATGTGGTCACTCGTCCACACCCTGCCATCCAGAAACCATGGATGGAATTCCCAGATCCTGAATGTGTTGGTGTTATGACGCAGCATGGGTTAAGGGCCTGGAGTCTGGCAGGGTTAGTAAACACATGTGTGTTCCTCCTTCCCCAGCAGGCTTTCTTCAGCAAAGGTGCCCCGTGTTTGTGTTTATCCCAAAGATCAGCGCTTGACTTTGTCTTTGGGGAATAAAAAACAAAACCCAAACGAAACAACAAAAAGGGATTCCAAGTGGTCATCCCTGGAGGATGACTGTGTGAAGGTCTGCACACCCAGAGTGTGAAGGGAGAGAAGCCGTGATTTCTTTTTTATTGAAAAAAGATTTATGTTGTAAATTGATGATGTAGGATTGTATGTATTTACAGTATATAAAATGATGCTCTGATTTATGGATGTAATGTGCAATAGTTAAATCAAGTACATTAAGGTTCCCATCACCTTAAATATTTAGAGTCTAGTAAAAACCACAAATCAAAGAGATTCGTCAGCTAGCCACATGTCTCTAGAAGACCATTTAACAGAAGTGTTTTTTACTGCCATGTAAGAAAATATTGGAAAAATTTACCTAGGATTCTGGACTATATTTTTCCATCTCTTTTTTTCTTTCCCTCCCTCCCTCCCTCCCTCCTTTCCTCCCTCCCTCCCTCCCCATCCCTCCCTTCCTTCCCATCCCTTCCTTTTTTTTCTTAAGGCTTTTTTTTTTTTTGAGACAGGGTTTCTCTGTGTAGCCCTGGATGTCCTGGAACTCATTCTGTAGACCAGGTTGGCCTTGAACTCACAGAGATCCTTCGCCGTTTCTGCCTCTGAGTGCTGGGATTAAAGGAGTATGTTACCGCTGCCTGGCTATATTTTCTAAATGACCTTAATGTTTTATTTCTTTTTGAACATGCAGCAATTTGACCTTTGCAGTGTCTAGAGTGTTGACAAATGCAGAGATAGGTGGTTCAGGAGACAGGAGGGTCTTCCAGTCTCCAAGTCCCTTCCTGTTGCCCTTACTCCTGCCTCCAGTCTGTGAGACCCCCTGACATACAAGGGAGGGAACTGCACTGTGATGCATTTACAAAAAAAAATCTTCAGAATATTAGAGAAAACGCAATTAAATCCAACTGAGACTACAGAAAAACAGAAAGCTGAAGGGTGATATATACTTACCAATAATACATGCAATACTTACCAATTAAATATATATTTTCATGATTAACTATAACAAAACTATACAAAGCACATAAGATAAACTCATAATTGGTAGTTTATAATGAATGAGTATATAAATGTATATGACTACATATACAAAATATACACACATGTCCACACATCACTACATCACTGAAGACCTGGGCCACTGGAGCTGGAGAGATGGCTCAGCAGTTAAAAGCACTGGTTGCTCTTCTAGAGGAAGTGAGTTCAATTCCCAGCATCTACATGACAGCTCACAACTGTTTGTCACTTCAGTTTCTGGGAGACACCCTCTTCAGGCCTCCACAGGCAACAGACACACATGTGGCATACAGACATACAAGCAGGCCATACACTCATACATATAAAAAAATAAAACAATTAAAAACCCGTGGGCCATCCAGGGCTTTGAGGGTAGAACTGCCACCCCTGCAGTCATCTCTGGGGATGCGATGACTGCCTTTGCCATCTTCAAAGGCAGACTGCTCTGACCTGTGAGCAGACTCACCTTCCAAGCCTCCTGGCTGTGCTTCCCTGGAAGCTCCTTAGAGGCTTTGTAAGAAGTTGGATGTGTAAGTCCTGGCTCCGGTGTTTGAGTTCCTGAAGGACGTTGTGTGTTCAGGTGGAGAGGCCAAAGCTCTTGGGAGCAGACTGACTTGTGTATGCATGCAGTCTTAGGCAAGAATAAACTGGTCACACTGTATGCAGTGGAATAACTTTGGTGAGCTCTGTGGTGATGAGAAGGGATAAGTCACATGTCTGGCTGATCAATGGGATCTCTCTTATTTTCTGTGCACCCTTCTTGCCCTCATTAGATGGTAGTTATGCCTGGATTGAGCCTTGGTTTGTAATTTGGGCTCAGTGGTCTTTCGTTGACTGGGAATGTTAGCAAATATACCTGTTAGAGTTGTGTCTCAATCAACCAACAGGCTGGGTGCATGTAGCAGATTTGATTGCAAGGAAGCCTAGTTGGACTTATGACTTTGTGTCTGGGTTGTGGCTGAGAAAGGTCATCAGTCACTATTTGCTGCCTCAGTGAGAAGCTAGTGCTCAATGTTTTTCTGTTTTCATGAAGGACTCAGTCCCGTGGGCCCTGAGTCTCAGATCCGCTACTCTGTAACCAACGTATCCAGTATCACCAGTAACTATATGTCTATGAATGTCAGAGTAAGTACCACTTGGTCAGTCTGATGCTGGCATCCTTGGTGTCCTGGAGGGGTCCTAACAAGGTAGAGGGTGAAGGGAAGAATGTGGTTGGTACTCCAGGTGGGAATGTGGCTCAAGTCTTTACTGCTAGGCTAGTCCCTGGGAGCTCTGGGTCTGTTACAGGCCTGCCGTTCCTGATGCCCTAGATGTGTGTCCCTACCTTTATCCAGGCTATTCTCTTCCTGCTTGGCAAGCCAATCCTCCTGCCCCTGCATGATACTCGCCCCTTTGCATTGCCATGGCCTTCGGGTGATGCAGGTGCCATGACAGTTGTGGGGCTCTCCCAGCACTTGTTTGACTGTGCCCTCCTGATGCTGCAAAAGGCTGGTTCCCTCAACCTGGAGATCACGGGAAAGCTGGTGAGAGCTGGGTCTGTCACCCAGGTTCTGTGGCAGGGTACCCCATGGCCTATTCTGGGGACATCCTGTAGATGTGGAATCATGGGCAGTGAACAGCTAGAGTTGGGGCTACAGGATGCACTTGAAAGGAACCCATGGGTAGGGAACTCTACCCATGAGGCTAAGTGGTAGCCTTGACCATGAAACCGCCTTAAACCCTGTCATGATGGGGATTGATTTCAGAATTCAAAGAACAACCCTCTGAACACCTCCATGCTGGGCCAGCTCATTCCTGAGGTGAGTGACATTTCTGTTTGTTATAGGCCAGAGGCTCAGGGATTGGGTGGGGCTTTTATGGGCTCCATCTACCCCAAGTGAGGCTTAGCATCTGCTCTTTAACCCTCTCTCCTGAGCTTAGGGGCTACCCATCCCAGGCAGCTGAACTCTGCCTGCATTGAGTCTGCTGGGCCACCTCACTCTCTTTGCTATTCCCTGCCCGCTTGTAAGATATATCTCAGAGTCAATGGCACACACCTGCAATCCCAGCACTTGGGAGGCAGGAATATTACCACCTCAAAACTAGCCAGGGTATATAGCAAAATATTGCCTTAAAATCAAAGCAAAACGCCAGCTGAAGAATCCCCTTTGAGTAGCTCAAGTCTGGTGCAGAGGCTTGGGCTGTACCCACCTCTGCATTCAGTCATGGATAGAGGGTGATGGCTTATCAACATTCAGCATGGAAGACTGACTACCGGAAGCCTGGACAACCCTCTCTGTCTCCGTCTCTGATGTCCTAGGTGGCCCACCAGTTCCCTGAGCCCGTGCCGGTAGTACTTAAGGTGCAACTGGCTGCTACACCCGTGGCCACACTCCACACCAACAACTTCACTCTGCAGCTGCGGCCCTTTGTGGAGGTTCTTGCTGTTTCCCCCAGCTCAGCCTTGCAGTTCCTCTTCTCCTTGGATGTGGTGAGTGACAGGCCAGGTGAGACCCATTGGGGTCGTGCTCCTTGAGACCTTACATGCTTTGTACTCGTTTCATTTGCTTTGTTTTATTTGCATCTGTCTCCTGAAGATATCAGGGCGCTCTGCCTCAGGACCTTGGCACATGCGGAATCCTCTGCCTTTGCTTTTGACATGGCTGCTTCTTCATTTTCAGTTCTTAGCTTAAGTGTTTCAGCCTTGCTCAGAGCAGCCTCTGGGCCACCCTGTGTGTGAAGGTCCCTAACACTCACTGCCTTTGTGGCAGTCTCCAATTCCTAGAAAGCTGTCCTGACTGCTTACTTCTGCAGGGGCCACACAGGGAAGAGGGAAGGAAACCCCACCTGCCTTCTTTATACTGTTGTTGCTTGTGAAGAGATGGTCACAGCCTGACACTTAGCCAGCCCCACAAGCGCGTGGTCTGTCCTTGTGGAAGAGGGCGTGGCAGGCTCCACAATGCACCTTCTGACTCATTCACTCTCCTCACACATCCAGATTGTGAACCTGAACCTTCATCTCTCTGTGTTCAAGACGAAGCTTCAGGGGACCACATCTATGCTAGGGTAAGTGGGCCTCTGACCTAGCAGCCTCAGACATAGTGATAAGAGCTTCAAGGGAAGCTGGCCCACCCTGACCCCACCCCTGCTTTTCTTTCAGGCAGGTTCAGCTTTCTGTGGCCACCTCCAACGTGGGTTCTATCGATGTGAGTGGGACATTGGGCTGCCTTAAGCCTTGGGAATGGAAGGGATGTGGATGCATGAAAATGACACCTATCTCAGTGCCACCATAGGTCCCCTGGGATGCCTTGGGGCCGGGAGCTACCTGTTACCCATCTGTCCCCACTTGCTAGTCATTCATCATGTGTTCTGGACAGGCACTTGCCACCACACACGTGTTCCTTTATCCCACGAATCTATGCTATGCGAGTTAGTATACCTACGCCCCCCACCCAGTTGCCAGTCTTGCAGCCTAACTTCTATCTGTCATCAGGCAGTTTGTTGGCCAGCCTTGCTGTTGGTAACTGGTGTGAGGGCTAGAGCTGTCCCTGGGCTTCCTGACCTTCAAGACTGATCCAGTTGGGGATTTGAGTAGAGTCCTGGGAGACCTGCCCTCCTTTCTCTTGCTGTGCCTCCAGTGCCTGTCCATCTGTATGTCTAACTGCATTCTCTTGGTCTTTTCTGGGGGCTGGTCTCCTCCCACCCAACCCTTGGCCATGCAGATGGAGCGAGTGCGCACATTCATAAGCTCTGTGCTCCAGAACCCTCTGCTGGATCACCTCAATGGTGAGTCCTGCTCTCCACTGCTGTGGCCCCTCTGTGCCATCCTGAGCCCACACCCTCCGTGCCGTCCAAGTCCCCGAGCCCTCTCAGGTTCAAAGATGAAGGGGGTGGTTTTGGAGGCCAGCTGCCTCTTGGCACATATTTGAGTAGCCAATAGAAAGTCTCTTGATTTCCTCCCAGGTTTCTTCTGTACTGTGAGGGCGATCCCACCTCCCACCCCGGATCTCACAATGCTCACAAGCTGCCAGCACTGGCTGTAGGTGGGGCTCTTCCGGCTAACTTGAATACTTCTGTCTCATTGCAGCTCTTCTGGGCATGGGTATTGCCCTTCCTAGTGTGCTCAATCTCCACTATGTTCACTCTGTGGTCTCCGTCTGTGAGGTGAGCCTCTTTATAGGGGAGGAAGCATCACCCCTCTGGGACCTCACCCTGTATCTTCCAAGACCACACTACAAACCTTAACTGCATGAGATAGAGGAGACCATGGGGGGAGGGGCTCTTCCTTTCTTATCACACCTCACACACACCAGAGACTTCAGGTCTTCAACTGTTTCGGGAGCCTCTATTCTGAGATGAGCTTGACCCCATGGTGTCTAAGGTGAATGATGTAGAGTTTTCTTCAGCCTGACAGGCAACTCTGGTTGGTGCATAACCTGCAGTCCTGGAACTTGGGAAATGAAGGCAAGAGTATCAGAAAGTCAAACTTAGCTACATAGAGAATCTGAGGCTAGTCTGAGGCCTCTTATCCCCTTTTCTAATAAAAATGTCTTGTTACTCACACGAGACTAATGGTCACTAGACTAGACCACCAACCCTTGACTCTGAGCTACCTATGGGCAGGGACTGGGTCTTACTTGTTCTCTGTTGAAGCCTCAACATCATCCCTAGGGTTTGGTGTGTGTAGAGGCTCAGTGGGAGGCTTGGTAATGAATAAACAAATGGTTGGAAGGACACATGAATGATGAATGAAGGGTGAGCAGCCCTCCAGTGGAGAGGATGTGAGGTACAGGGAGTGCCGGGCTCTGCTAGGGAAGATAGGGTTTGGGGAAGAAACCTGGTTCTGCACTCCAGGTCGGCAATGGCATGGACTCTATGCCTGGAGCAGAGAACATGTGCCAGTCTCGTGCTGACACGCCTCTTGCGGGCTCTTCCTCCATAGCCTTGGGAAGTGAGTGCTGCTACTTTTGTGGTTGATGTTCTTTTGAGACAGGGTTTTTCTGTGTAATAGCCCTGGCTGTCCTGGAACTCTTTCTGTAGACAGGGCTGGCAGTGAACTCAACTCACAGAGATCCAACTGTCTCTACTGCCTAAGTGCTGGGATTAAAGATGTGCACCACCACTGCCTGAAAAATGCTAACATTTAAGTGACAGAGTAGGAGACTGAGGACCAGTGAAGCCATCACCTCTCCTGATGAGAACACTACCCAGAAACAGGTTGAAGGGGCAGCCACCCCCCATAGGCCTCTGTCTTAGCCTATGCTTTTCTTGGTCTTCCAGGGCTATGTTGTGATATCCAGTGAACTTGCCTACCACTATTGAGCCAGGACCATGAGGAACGCCAACTATTCAAGAATTTCCTTTCCTCCAGCTTGGGGACACTGAGGCAGAGCCATGTAGAGTCAACATCAGCAAGCAAGACTGCCTGTCTGGGCTTCTTTGCTGGACAGCTGGGTCTCTCTTCTTGCTTCCTCCCTCTTTCTGGTGCTCCTCCTGGGGAGGAGGCTATTGGCTGCAAGCTGTGCAGACCCGCCCACTTCAGCATTAAATGTCTTCTCTTGAGCTGCAACTCCCAACTGACTCTGTGTACCTGAGGCCAGCTCTCTGTGGGCAGCCCCTGGCTATCTTTAGAGCCCCGTAGGCTGCCTCAGAATGGTGGAGATTGGGGGTCCATGGTCTGCTGACCATGCCTGTTGACCCTTACTCCTTGCCCAGAAAGCTCCTATTCTGAAAGAGGACCCTTTTCAAGGAGGAACTGAAGGTTATGAGGAGTACATGTTCAGGCACAATGACCTCTGCCTGGTGGCATTTCCTGTCTGGTTATTGGAGGCTCAGACGACACTGTGAAATGGGAAGGCAGGCAGGCAGGCTCTGAGTTCCTTCTGATGGATGCAGATACTAATGTCCAGTGAGGAGGGGGGCACACCCAGAGTCTCAGAGCTAGACAGATCTAGGACTGTGATCTTCCTAGCATTTGAAGAGTATGTCCAGCTTCCTCTCCATTTACCAGCATCCCCTATGCCCATTTTTATCCCTGTTTCTAAATTTCAGGTGACAAGTTCATGACCTTTTCAGGCACTCTTTCCATCTTTGGTTTCACATGGAAGCTTTTTGTTTTGGAAAGCAAGACCTATTTCTGGGCTCTGCTTTGAGGAACATGTTTAACTCTTGTTCACCAGAGAGCTTCTGAGACTCAGCAGTGATGTGCTGCTGCATGGGCTGGGCAGAGCAAAGGACTCAGTACCCAAAAGCTGAAGCCTTCTGATCTTTCTCCATGATAGGCTAATCTCTAAGCCATGGATTTCTTCCTGGCTGAATACAGGGCTCATGTTCTTTGTGTTTCCTCAGGGGAAGTAGAAGCTACCTGGATTTTCAACATGAGTCAGCACAAAGCCTTGGTACAGGATGGTGCTGCTCCACCCAGCTACCTCTCTCAAGGTCATCTGTGGACAGATGTGGCTGGGAGTGAGCAGTCTAAGCTCCATCTTGGTGATGAGAGTGAGTCAGCATGAGAAAGGCTACAAAATCCTCCCCTGTGATTTCACCCAGGACAGTGTGCCTTTTGGTTTGGGGGATTGCTCAGTTAATTAATTTATCAGTTCTACATTTCCTGTGTAGGCTCTGCCCTAAGCTAGAGACAAAACTCCAAGAAATAACTGTGTTGGTGGCTTTTCTCTTCTCTTACAAGGTGGTTGATAGGAATCAGAGAGCTAATTGGAAGTGAAGGCAGGCATAACCTTTAAGGCATTCTCCTAAAGGTTGCATACCCTCCCAAACAGTACCAGTTGAAGACAAGTGTTCAAACACGAGAGCCTACGGGTGTTGAGAATGGGGACCATCAAGAAAGTTCACATTCAAGCCACAACATAGTCCAAGCCCATAAAGAAGCTAATGGTGTAAATGACATAGACTCAATGTGCAGGTTCCAGCTTGCCCATCATCCTCTTCCCCTCCTTTCATTTACTCTTCCTTTCGTCCGTCCATCCCACCTGCATTTTTGTTGCTCTAAAGACAGTGTCTTATCTTACTATAATATTTGGTCCAGGTTGGCACTAAATTTATGAGGTTTCTCTTTCCTTACCTTTTCAACTACTGACATTACAGGTGCACACTACTTTGCCCAGTCCAATCCACCCACTAATACAACTATTCATATATTTATCCACCTATCAGTTTATATGTACATTCCATTCATTTGTCCATCAATCCATCTATATATCCATTCATCCATCATGTACCTGTTCACCTACCCATCTACTCAGCCATTTACCCTTATATCTACCCTTCCATCTATCCTATTTCCCCATCCATCCACCTATCCACCCATCCACCTACTCACCCATCTACCCACCCATCCATCCATCCACCCATCCATCTAC
>PVIH01008312.1:0-92121 GCA_004025045.1 Sigmodon hispidus | reverse complement strand
TGTCTGGATCCTCAGTTCTATTCCATTGGTCCACAAGTCTGTTTTTATGCCAGTACCAGGCTGTTTTTATTACTGTAGCTCTATAGTATAGCTTGAAGTCAGGGATGGTGATACCTCCTGAGGTTTTTTTGTTGAGTAAAATTGTTTTGGCAATCCTGGCTTTCCTGTTATTCCAAATGAAATTGAGTATTGTTCTTTCTAGGTCTAAAATATATTGTGTCGGGACTTTGATGGGCAGTGCATTGAATCTGTAGAGTGCCTTTGGTAGAATTGCCATTTTTACTATGTTGATCCTACCCATCCAGGAACATGGGAGAGCTTTCCATTTTCTGATATCCTCTTCAATTTCTTTCTTCAATGATTTAAAATTTTTGTCAAATAGGTCTGTTACTTCTTTGGTTATAGTTACTCCAAGGTATTTAATACTATTTGCAGCTAATATGAAGGGTAATGTGACCCTTATTTCTTCTTCAGCTCTCTGCTAACACTTTCAAAGACTAAATTTTTTTTAAAGGTTTTTGATTAGTGCACAGGGTAAGAGATATGGATTTAATTTCATTTTTCATATTCTAACTCAGTTTCTAGAAGAATTTGTTGAAAGCACTGTATTTTCTCCAATGTATGTTTTTGAAAGCTTTCTCAAAAATTAAGGGGTTGTAACTGTGTGCATTTATTCCTGGGTCCTCTATTGCATTTCGTTGGTTGGAAGATCTTGTGTGAGCATCATGTTGTTTTTGTCTCTATGGCTTTGTGTTGTAGTTTGATAAGTGGTGTTATGTATGATACCTCTGGCATTGTTCTTTCTGTTGAGGATTGTTTAGATATTCAGGATGCTTTGTGCTGCCATATGAATTTTAGAATTGTTTGTATCTCTTAAGAATGTCATTGAAAATTTGGTAGAGTTACATTGAATCTGTAGATGGCTTTCAGAACTATTGCCATGTTCACAGTATTAGTGTTGCCTGTGCATGGACATGGGGGTCTTTGCATTGTCTAAAAGTCTCCTTCAGTCTCTTTCTGTGGTACCTTAAAGTTTTCATTGGAGACCTTTTATATTCTTGATTATGTTTATTATCCTACACATTTAGTTTTTTGGAGCTATTATAAATGTGACCCCCCTCCCAATTTTTTTCTTGGCCATTTTATCAATTAAAAAACCCATACTAATTTTTGCAAGTTTATTTTGCATCTTGCTAATTTTCAGAGAGGATTTACCAAGTCTGAGAGTATTTTAGTGAGTCTTTAGGGCATATTAAGTATAGAACCATATCATATGTAAATAGGACTATTTTGACTTTTTCCTTTCCTTTCCTGTGCCCCTTTTCTTTCTCTCTCTCGTCTTATTCTTTGGCTAAGACTTCAAGTTATTCATGGAGAAAGTAGAGGACATTCTTGTCTAATTCCACATTAGAAGAAATTCTTTCAGCTTTTCCCAGTTAATATTATGTTGTCTATAGATTTGCTGTATACAGACTTCAAAATGTTGACGTATAGTGCTTTTGTTTCTAGTTTCTTTAGAGCTTAAAAAATATTTATTTTATGTATATGAATGTTTTTTTTTTAGTATGTGTAAGGTGTATCATATACATTTAGTGCTCATAGAGTGCAGAAGAAAGTGTTGGATTTTCTGGAATTGGAGTGACAGGCAATTGTGAGCTGCCAAGTGGGTGCTGGGAATTGAACCTGTGCTCTGACAGCTGAGCTGGCTGTCTCTCCAGCCCATCACAACTTTCCTTATAAAGGAATGTTGCACTTTGTTGAAAGCCTTTTCTGCATGACTAAAATAAGTGGTTTCTGTAATTAAGCCTATGTAGGTACTGGATTACACTTACTGGTTTGTGGATGTTAAATAAACCATGCATCTCTGGCATGAAGTCTACTTGGTCATGCTGTGTTATCTTAATATATTGTTCAATTTGCAAGAATTTTATTGAACTTTTGAATATTTTCTTTGGGAAAGTTGTCTTTAAATTTCTTTTCTCTCCTCCCTCCTTTTTTTTTTTTTCCTTTCTTTTGTGTATGTCCTTATCTGATTTTGGTATCTGGGTGGGGCTTAAATTCCTTCTCATAAGGAGATATAAACAAAACATCTGCCATTTCTCCTAAGGTCCCACTGACAAATTGAAACATGATTCTGTCAAAGTACATTCTAGGGGAGCCAATGTGTTTATTGGGTCTCCTTACAGAGCACTGGTGAGGGGTTAATTACAGGGATGTGTAATTTTCACAACAGGCTGCATAAGAGTCTTTAGCTATAATTATTGTGTCGGGACTTTTTGGTTTATTAATATAAATTTAAAATCAATTTTGTTATACTACATGCATATTTATACTCTTATTTAAGGTATTATATTTATACAATTTATTTAAAACTATATAATTAAAATATAAATTAATAGTTATCTGTAATAACCAAGCTTATTATCATGTTAATTATGTTTTTTTCGATATAATAAATATATTTTAATTAAATAAATAATCTTCAAACAATTCAAAGACCTACAAAATATGAAATTTAAATATTTTAAGAACTTAGACTTTCCTATATAGTGAGACAAGTCTGCTCCTGGCAGCATAAATCTACTTCAGAAAAATGATGGGCATCTAAAGACTTCATGTAAAGTTTACTTTTTTTGCAGCAAAAGTTAGCCACTAAACAAAAAACTGTTCTTGCTTCAACTGCTTGACAGTATGCTATATAAACTAGACATACAAGACCCATAAAAAAGTGATCTCTAAACTTGGGCAAAATAAGCCAAGATGGTCCTTCAGGTTCCTGCCTCACAGAGAAAACTGCCAGATGCTCTACAAGATGCAGGGAGAAATGACTGACAAATTATGCCAAAATAAATAAAATAGTCCTTTAAATTTCCTGCTTCAAAAAAAAGTCTTCCAGAGACTCTAGGCCTGGTTAAATAAAGATGCTCCAGCATTACAAAGAAACTTTGGGTTTGGGTTTGGGTTTCTTTGCTGTCCAGGCAGCCAGATGTCATCTCCAGATTTAGAAGTTGCTTGCACTTTCTGTTTACTTGGGTAATATTCTGTCCTTCTATGGTCTTTAATGTAGTTAAATATTAAGTAGTTATAATTATAATTTTTTAATTATAATAAAATATAAACTAAATGTAAAACTTTAAATTTAGAAGATAAAATACATGATAAAATATTTTTTTAATTTTGCTAAATATAAATGACTAAAATTTTAATCATAATTTTTGCTTGATAGCATGTTATATATATTTTACTATATTAAAATTAAATTTTTTTATTAGACAGAAAAGGGGAAATAATTTTGGATGACTTTTGTACACTATGAATTATCATTAGATAATAAAGAAATTGTTTTGGTCTATGGCAGGCCAGCTCATATTCAGGTGAGGAATCCAAGCATAGATAAAAGGGAAGGAGGGCAGAGTCATGGAGAGACACAATCCAGCTGCCCAAGAAGCAAGATGTAATGGAGTACAGAAAAGCCATGAGCCACATGGCAAGACAGATTAATAAAAGTTAAGATGCAAGAGCTAGCTAGCAATAAGCCTGAACCATAGGCCAGACAACATGTAATTAATATAAATCTTTGTTATTTGAGACCAAGCTGGGCTGTGGGTCCAAACCTTGAGCTAGGCCAGGCCACAGGCAAGAGAAATTCATTTAGACTTAAGAGCTAGGCTGGGCCAGAAATTTCTTACTTCACTCTGTGGTGATATATTTTATATTTAATAAAATCAGCTTGGAATATTAGAGAACAGAGACTTCTATCTAGCCTTTTTTTTTTTTTGTTTTGTTTTGTTTTGTTTTTAAGGCAGGATTTTCTGTATAACGTGGCTGTCCTGGAACTTGCTTTGTAGACCAGGCTGGCCTTGAACTCGGAGATCCTCTTGCCTCTGCCTCCCAAGTGCTGGAACTAATAGCAGGCACCACCTCTGCCTGGCTTGTTGCTTTTACAGAATACCATACTGTCTGCCTAGGCCTGCCTCAAATATCTTCTTTGCCCAGTTGTTCCACTTTTGGGTTCAACTCTGCATCATAATCCTAGATTTAGGATTAAAGATGTGAGCTACTGCTGTTTGGTTGATAGGCCTTGAACTCACAGAAATACAGAAAGATCTCTGTCTCTTGAGTTATGAAGATTAAAGGCATGAGTTACCACTCTCTGACCCTCTATGACCCAGAATCATCACCTCGATTGTGGATGATTCTGTCCTCTGATATTCCAGGTTGATTTTATTAAATATAAAATATATCACCATAACACTCTTCCTCCTCCTCTTTTTTTTTTTTTGATAGTATCATCTGTCTTCTGTAGACTAGGGTTGCCTTGAACTTGGTATGTAGCTAAGGATAATGTTGAATTCATAATTTTCTTGCCTCCGCTTCCAAAGTTCTAGGATACAGGTATTCACTGTCTAGGTCCTGGCTAATTCCCACAGTTCTGCTGGTGCTTCTCCTGGTTGCTCAGATTCGTTTTTCTTTCTTCTCCTCCCCATTACTATCAATATCAGGGGATGCTGGCTAGTGCATTTGACAGTTAGATTCCTCTTTAGCTTGTTAGTTATTTATCTTATGAAATTCCCTCTGTCCTGTGATCCATGATGGAGACTGTATTTATTTATTTCCCCAATATGTAGTATTCCTTTAAGTCTTCTGTGGTAGTAACTCTGGGCTCCCTTAGTTTTTGTTTTCTCTAAGGAAGCATTAATTTTTTTCTAGCAAATATAAAAGATAGTTTTGCCGTATATAGCACTCCTGGTTGGCAGTTATTTACTTTCAGGGGTTGAAGTGTCTCAGTCTATGCTTTGAAGGTTTTTGAGTTTTCCTGACCATAGAGCTGATGTTATTCTGAGTTGGTATTTCCTTCTAATTAATATTATTCCTTTGTTTCAAGTTTTTGATGGTTTAACTGTAATATGTCTGGGGAGCTTCTTTTTTAGTTATGTCTATTGGCATTTTAAACGCCTCTAGTATTTGAATGCAATTCCTCCCCTAGATTTGGAATGTCTTTGCTGTAGTTTCACTGACTAGTTGTATATTCCTAAGTACTAAAGTGTCCATTTGACTCTTTTTTCCTATTGTATAGATTCTTAGGCTTGTTCTCGTAATCATATCTCAGAGGTCTTGGGCATTGTGGCCATGCTGATTTATTTATTTTTCTTATTGACATTTATTTTATTGTAAAAGACCTATTCTTATTTATGTGAGTGTAAGTCTGTCTGTCTGTCTGTCTCTCTCTCTCTCGCTGTGGTTATCCATGGGAACCAGAGGAAGGAGTTGGTTTCTCTGGCCATAGTTACAGATGATAAGGACCTGAACACTTGGCCTCTGCAAGAGCATACACTTCTTTTTAAATTAATTAATTAATTTTTTAGGGATTAGACACAATTGGCAAATTATTAACCAAATAAAACAAAAAAGGGAAGACCTACTTCAATAAAACTAGAAATTTAAAGGCAAACATTATAACAGATATGAATGAAATTCCAGAAAGGACATATATTATAAATTTGTCTCCATAAACTGAAGATTCTGAAAAAACTGGTGAGTTTTTAGATAGCAAAATTAAACCTAAATTCAATGAATGATTTTTAACAAATGCATACTTTGTAACCTTGAAATACTAGTAAAATACTCCATACTAAAAATAAAAAAACAGCAATAACAGAAACAAACACAAGAAAATATGGACTTACTACAGAATTCTACTATAACTTAAAAACTAAGACAAACACATATCACATAATTCCATAAAACTTAAAAAATGAACAAAGACTTTAAAAGCTACAAAGCCAGTAAAACTCTGATGTTAATCATAGTATTTCCTTTTTCTTTTTATATATATTTATTTATTATTTGGTGTTTTTACATCATGCACCCCATCAAACTCAGATATAAGTCCTCTCAGAATCATGTCCACTCTTATGATCTCCCCATTTACAAAACTGCCCATTCATGCTGCTCATTTACTTACTGAATCGTAATTAAACTCCCTGTGGCCAGACCCTTAAAGAAAACAAGTCTTTCCTTACCCACACCTCTGCTAGAGGCCATCAATGCAGAAATGAGGCATTGTGTCATTTAGCTATGTTCTAGCCTTCAGTTCTTGTGTACAATGACATCTTTCTCTTTTTATTTATTTATCTATTAATTAATTAATTTAAAGTCTAATAAGTATGTCCCCTGCTTCTCTTTCTGGGATGTGATACCTCAATCAGGAGGATATTCTCTATATCCATCCACTTGCCTGCAAATTTTAGAATATCATTTTTTTCTTACTGCTGAGTAGTACTCCATTGTGTAAATGTACTACAGTTTGTTAATCCATTCCTTAGTTGAGGGGCATCTAGGTTGTTTCCAGGTTCTTGCTATTACAAATAATAATGCTGCTATGAACATAGTTGAGCTAATGCTTTTAGGGTGGGAATGTGTGTCTTTAGAGTATATGCCTAAGAGTGGTATTGCTGGATCCTTGGGAAGATTGATTCCCAGTTTTCTGAGAAACCACCATACCGCATTCCAGAGTGGCTGAACAAGTTTACACTCCCACCAACAATGGAGGAGTGTTCCCCTTGTTCCACATTCTCTCCAGCATAGGCTGTCATCTTCGTTTTTAATCTTAGCCACTCTGACATTTGTAAGGTGGTATCTCAAAGTTGTTTTGATTTGCATTTCTCTGATGGCTAAAGATGATGAGCACTTTTTCAGGTGCCTTTCAGCCACTTGTAATTCTCCTGCTGAGAATTCCTTTAGTTCTGAACCCCAAATTTTTTATTGGGTTATTAAGGGTTTTGGGCTCTAGTTTCTTGAGTTCTCTATATATTTTAGAGATCAGTCCTCTATCACATTGTAGGGTTGGTGAAAATCTTTTCCCATTCTGTAAGCTGTTGTTTTGTCCTATTGACAGTGTCCTTGGCTTTACAGAAGCTTCTTAGTTTCAGGAGGTCCCACTTATTGATTGTTATTCTTAGTGTCTGTGCTACTGGTGTTTTATTTAGGAAATGGTCACCAGTGCCAGTGCATTGGAGGGTATTTCCTACTTTGTTTTCTATCAAGTTCAGTGTAGCTGGATTTATGTTGAGGTCTTTGATCCACTTGGATTTAAGTTTTGGCATCACACACTCTTAAACACTGAGCCATCTGTATCTCCAGCCCCCTTATTTGATATAGCAGTGTCTTATTTCATCAGTGATGTTCTCCAGATGTGATATTGTTTTTTTCACTTGGTTGAATCTGTGGTTAACACTTTCCACTGTACACTTTAATTATTTCATTTTTCATTTTCAATTTTTCTTTTAAAAAAGAATCTTCCTTACTGAATTTTTATTCCATGTTGCTGACATTTTTCTTCCCTACGTCTGCGGGAAGTTCTCCTCCATTTTGCTGATGTTTCTTCCACAACTTTCCTCTCTAGGGCCTCCACTGAATTCATTTGCTTGTTTATATCTCTTTGGGTCATTGCTAATTTTTTATCATAAAACTTTAAAAATTATCTGGCATTTTGTTTCAGTTAAATGGTTGAGTTATGACCTCTGGAGAAGTCTTGCTCAGTTGATTTTTTATAGTACCTATGTTTCTGTGTTGGGATTTGTACATCTGCTGGCTTGGATATGTCTTCTGGATTTGGGGTATTCTTCACCAGCCTACTTTTGGAGGCTCTATCCATGGAACCACCATGGTGGCAGATATAACACCATAGTACAGCAGATACAGGAAAACCTGTGACACCCATGACTATAGGCACGAGAATGGATTAGGAACTACCCAGGGTAAGAATGGAAATAGTGAATGGATGAGGTAAGGGAAGGTCTCAGAGATATGGGAGGAGAAGCAGCATGCCTGGATAGAGGACAAGGGGTGGAGAAGAGGCTGTGTGTGTGTGTGTGTGTGTGTGTGTACACACAAGAAATTAGAAGTCAAATAAGGTAAAGTAAAAATACCACTAAATGTAGAGACAGAGTAAAGCTATAAGCAGAGGACAGAAAGGAAAAGAAAAAAAAATGGAAAGAAAAAATTGTCAAAGAATAGGAAAAATCACAATGAATATGTAAAAGATAACAGTAAAAATGAAAAGTTTTAAAAAAATACACAACAGTCAAGTCTCTTTAAACATGCAGAAAAAAAGTAAGTTGAGGTGCTGTGGGTTCTTCTCTCTGGGTCTTGAGAACTGGAGGCTCTGATGACAGACTTGAAGAGTCAGGTGCTTAAAGATGAACTCTGGTCTTTTCTTCAGCTTATAGCACTGTGCCGTCTACACCAGATAAGCATCTGATGTCGATCAGACTTATTTCATAGTAACACTTTTTCTTCTTTAGTTTTGTATTCTGTGGGCTGGGCAGATTCTCTTTCTCCCTGAGTACCAGTGCAATCATGCTCCCTGGTGGGTGATTGCTTTAGTTGAAAGGTGTGTGGTATCCCTTTAACACTCACCGGGGAGTATGACATCCCTGGTATCCAGCAGTGTTGGGGTGTGAAACAGCCACAATACTGAGTGGGTGCAGGCTGAGCGCTTCTCAGATTTTCATGGCCCCATGCAGTAGGGAATATTGCTGTAGCTATCATAAATACACCTGAAAATCAAGTTCTTAAGCTTTTCTGTAGTGAGAGGCTGGCAGATGGATGGCTCTAGAATTTTATCTACTTGCTGACTTTAGGCTCAGAGTTATCACTCTTCAGGGTAACTTTGTTGATGAGGCCTGTTTGGCTGTCTTTCTCTTGTGTTTCCTAGCCTGAGCCACTTTTTCTGTGGTTTGCAAGTAATAGTATGTCTATTCTTTACAATCGCCTCAAGGCTTCTCCTCAAGGCCAAACTGAGGTGTTGTTAACTGGTTGATGTTCCTAGGCTGCTCTCAGGATGGTGCCCACTGCTGCCCTCTGAGCCATATAGCTTGACAAAATAGCAGTTCTCAGGTTAACTGGAGGAGCATCCTATCAACACCTGAAGCTCACGATGGCTGTGAGTTTATCTTGAGGGTAGAGCTGCTCTGGTTTCATCTAGTTTACCTTTTGAAAGTAGCTTCTAGGGCCTACATCCCTCCTTTTACAGAACTGCTGTGCTGAGGCTGATTTTGGCTTCTTTCTCCACATGGTAGTACAGTTTTGCTTCTGTCCTTTTCAGTATCCTTTGAATTCTTTACAAATTTTGGAAGCCATTTTCTTGACTTCTCTTGGAGAATATGGAGATAAAGCATATTTTTTCTTATTCTGAATCCTATCCCTCCCCGCCCCCCCTTTTGCTGGCACTCAGTAAGTGGCCTAGAGCCTATCCATCTGGTCCTGAAATCTCTGCTCCTCACTAGTCTGTGGATCACGGGGCAGAACAAGTACTAGAAGCCTGCTTGGGATCTGTTCCCAGTGGTCTGTATCTGCCAACCAGGTGCTTCAGCCCAAAGGTTCCACAATCTCCCCAAATAGTATCACCTGATGAAGAGATATCAACCCCTAGAGCATAACAGACCATAACAGGATATGATATATGATGTGACCAGTGGCCCATTATAAGCATGTGTGAAATATTACAATGGAACCCAACATGCTATAGTAAATCAACATATACTAAAAATAAAAACGAAACAAAAGCAGCAAAAATCCTGGAATGTGTGGTGTGTAGTTTCACAGGTTGTTATGTGAACTGTACCTTTACAAAGCTGTTAAAAATTATGCTGTGGCCTTTACTCCTCTTGATTACTTACGTCTAAGGCTCCCTAAGAACTTGCATTTGGTCTACCTGTCCCTAAGGGTACAAGAGAAGTCCTGTGGATCATCCCTGTTACTCGAGGCCCAGTAACTGATGCATGTAATGAGGCAGCACAAGCCGAGATTGTGAGCCAGACATTTAAGGGAAAGGCAGTGCCCACTATCTTACTGGTAATTGTTCTCAATGGGACTTTCGATCTCTGAGCTGTCCTGAAGGTTTGGGATAAAGCTGCTTCAGAACTGCCTGTTGGGTGTCTCTGCTCCTTCAGTACAGATTTCTTTTGGGGCAAATCCTTTTATCTCATCCATTTCAACCTAACACAGAGGTTCCTCTTGAGATGACTGTGTACTTGATCTAGCTGGCCAAGCTTCATTTTTCAGACACTCTGAGGTTAGCTTTTCTCTACAAATCATCCTTGGTTATTATTATTATTATTTTTTTTAGTCTGTATTTAGAAATGGAGCTCCCCTGCTGTGACTGGGGATGTTCTGAAGTATGACTGGGATGTCAGGTTATGTCTTAAGTTTCTGGGTAAGCTTTTTAGTTTCTCTGAGTCTGTCCTTTGGAAATCTGAAACATAGAGACAATCATAATAATTGTAAAAGATGACCAAAGATGTCACAAAATTATGGATGGATAGACAGGCCTTATCCCAACTGCCTGGCACATAATGTTCTCAAGAGTGCAGTGGGTTTGACCATGGCTTCTGAATCTGGATTTAAACCCATGTTTTGTTTTGTTTTTTTCCTTCAAGCCAAGGAATCTGGGTGTGAATTCCCTAATTTCTCCATGTTTCTGTTTCTGCATCTCATGAGTGTTTTTTATTAGGGGGTTTTGAAGAGAAAATGAACTAACATACGGAGAACTAAGGCAGTTATTGCAATTCTCCCCTTAGGCAGTGCCTTTTTCTTATTCCCTTGGAGCAGTATAGTTGGTGTAGGTGGGTTAGATGTGAGTATTACAAGAACACAGTAATAGTCACTGACTAGGTAGACCTGGCTTGGCTGGAGGATCGTAGTGGTAGGTTGTGTATCTCTGTGTTACTGCATACCACATGCATCTTTTCATGCACTCTGTCAGTGGGTAAGACTTCTCTGCTGAAATAGATCCAAACCCTGAGATCTCTGAGATCTCTCTGTATAGCATTGTGGCATATGAGGAGAACTTTAGTAAATTCGTCTCTCTGCACAGTAGGCTATAAGTTCCATGGAGTTGAAATACCAAACTTGTGCATGAGGTGGTGGCAGGGACGTACTTTGTTCTGTTATGTCAGAGATCAGTAACTGGAAACTGGCTTATGGCTTTGTGGCTCTTGAATACACATGAAAGTTAGGAGACCTGATGGATCAGTAATTATCTCTTCTTTAATTTCAGCTGATTACTTACCTTGGAACCAACCCAAACGAGAACTTCTTCGTCCACCACACAAGTACCGGCCAGAGTCTACCTGGTTTGAAAACAGAACTACACATCAGGATGACTATACCATAAAAGGCCTTGTGACTACTGTGAGCTGTAAGCCTCCAGCCAAACCAAAGCTCTGTAACATCCCCTTGGAGGATCTGACTAACTACAAGATGAGCTATGTGCCTCACCCTGTGGAGAAGCGCTATGTCAGAGAGCCTGAGAAATTTAAACCCTGTGACATTCCCTTTGAGAGCTTGACCACCCACAAAGAGTCCTACCGAGGCCTCCTAGGGGAGCCTGCCAAGAGCTCAAAACCTCCAGCTAAGTACCCTGTACAAGATATACCTTTCTCAAACAGCACTGAGTTTCAAGATAAATACCAAGCTTGGGCAACACCCCAGGTATTCTCCAAAGCTCCTGTAACTTATGTCCCTCCTGAGGAGAAGATGGATCTTTTGACAACTGTGCAGACCCATTACAAGTACCTTAAGGGTTCTCCTGCTCAATCATGCAGACCTATGCTTTCTATTAAGAAGAGCGGCCAGTTTGAAAGCTCCACCACCACCAAGGATGACTACAAGCAGTGGACAGCTGTGCAGACAAAGCCAGTCTTACCCACTCACCATCTGAGCCTGCCTGTTGAGCCTTTGGACTGCCAGACTACCACTAAGACCTGCTATGTGGCCCACCCACCTGTCACTACGAAGAACTACAAGCCTGCCTGGGTTGGCCCTCGAAACATCCCTGTGGAGAGTCAGACTACTTACTCTATTAGCTTTACTCCCAAGGAAATGGGCAGGTGCCCTGCATCATACACAGAGCCCCCGGGCTACATCTTTGAGGAAGTGGATGCTATGGGGCACAGGATATATAGGTCAATTTCTCAGACAGGTTCTAGGCAGAACAGCTGTCTTTCTGTATATGATACAGAAAAGTCCGGCCAGAAAGAACTTGAAGTGTCAGCTTGACTTTGAAAAATTACTTAAAAATTGCACAGTACCTTTAAAAGTAGATAACCCAAATTTATCCATTGAAGAACAATGTCTCCAAACAGCAAACAACAAATATTAAAAGACCTACCTCAGAATGAAAAATGTTATTATCAACTCCAGGATATTTGAATAACATGAGAATCACTTGAATAAAGGAAAATGACATGTACTCATTGGCTGATTCACCCTGTAGCAGTCCTGTATCTCTGTAACTGTATCTCTCTAACCCCTTCAGGTCCCTTTTTGTTCATGGAATCAAAGATGATCTCAGTGACATTTCTGTGATCTTGATCTAATTTAATCATTGTATGAATTGATATTAACCTTTGCCAAGTTCGAAGTGCCAAGGAATAAACATTATTTTGGGACATTGAATTTGTAGGCTGCTTTGTTCCCTCTCATGTGCTTTCCACACAGAGAGCAGTCTACATAGGACTTTTGGAGGATTTCACACAAACACCTTATTATATCTCAACAATGGAAGAGGTTCTTCGGGTCCAGACTGGAGTCTTGTTTTTGGTTCCTGTGTCCAGATCTTCTTCATAGGACACATCTACTTATTTCCTGCATGGAATCCCAGCAAGGATAATGATATCTGATTAGATGTGGTTCTTTTCAGTCACTGGCAAAGGGAAGGGAGGAGGTTCTATTGGAATTCTATGGGTGTGTGGACCTGCCAGGCTTCTGCCTTCTACATTAGTGTAGACTCTAGTTTCAGGAATAAGGGAAGGGTCACTAGGCAAACAGGCAGTAGAGAGCTGGGAGCAGAAACTGGGATCTTCTAATGCCCAGAGTCCAGAAAGGTTTGCCCTGGACAATCCTTTAGATTTTTATTTAGAATCTACATCTAAATACTAGGCAGTGCAGATTTCTGGGAAATCTAGGGCTGCTTATCCTAAAAATAACAGCTGCAACCAGGTCTGTGACAAAGCTTCCACACAGCAATGAGCCAGGCTCTTCACTGAAGAATTCTTGGGCCTAAGGTTTTTAAAACTAGCTTTTGATGTTATGGTCAAGTTGAAGTAAGCAGAGTTGAGGAAAGATATATCAAGGGGCTCTGTCTCCAGACCTAGTTGAGCAGATGTGCCTGTAGGCCCCTGAATTCTGAGCCATGAGGCAAAGGCCTGTGGATTGGTGGCTATACTTTCTGTGCTTAACATCCAGTCTCACTAAGGTTCTGGTTTCCTGTGTGTGGGGGGATTAGAACAGATGAATTTAAGTTAGAACAGGTGAGCCTAAGTTGTTTTCTATAAGTCAGTATATTCCAACCACCTGGGGATCAGTTGTTTTCTGTAAGTCAGTAATATTCCAGCCAGCTGGGGAATTTCAAACTGTCCTCTGCTTCTGGTACATAAGCCTGAGCCCGAGTCTCAATAAACAGCACTCAGCTTCTCCCTGCATGCATGACCCAGGCGTCTGTGTGTCTGTGTATCCTTTAGTCTCCAGGCCTGTGCCTGACTCTTGAATGATACAGGTAGCAGTATAGGCGCTACACCTGACACCTGGCACACCCATCTCTCCACACTGAATTTGTAGGTTGGTTTGTTCACTCTCATGCTTTCCATGGAGAGTCCAGAATCCCTAAGTACTCTGTGATCCGGGAAACTGGGGATAGGGTGGAGGAGGTGGGTTTTCAGCTTACAACATTGGCTTAGTACCAGGGTTTGGTTTTTAAGTGAAGAGCCTGTATTTTCTCTCAAGTCCATGGCTCTCGTGACTGGCCTGGGCTATTTAAGTTTCCCTCCCTTGCACTTTTACCATGAACTTAGTTTTTATCAGTGGGTTCAGTTACCTCTATCTTTTATTTCTCTTGCTGGTTTGAGGTGTGGCTACCTAGCTTTATGAGGTAGGGAAGTTCAGAGCAGTTAAGCATGGTCCAAGGTCACACAGAGAAGAAAAAAAAAAGTCAACATGTAATCTAAGTTTTCTGACTTCAGATCTGCATTCCACAATGCAGGCAGCATTTATCTATGTCTTAGACCTCCTAGCTCCATGAACCACATCTAACCACATATCTAAGCTTACTGGAATCTACTATGTTAATAAGGTTAGTGTGACACATGGCTGAGATGTGAAACTCTTAGAACTCATGTATTGAGGACTTAGTATGCAGTGTGGTAGTGGGGTTCAGAAGTGGGAACCTTTAGGAAGCAATTGGATCCTGATGGTTCTAATTTCGTCAATGGGTTATTGGATTCATAGCTGAAAGGGCTGTTGATGGAAGGCAGTGGAAACTTTAGGGGCTGGGATCTTGTTGAACAGTGGTTCTCAACCTTCCTAAGGCTTTGATCCTTTAATACCGTTCTCCACATCATGGGAAATCCAACCATGAAATTCTTTTTGTTGCTACTTCATAACTAGAGTTTTCCTACTGTTAGAAACTTGCTATGATTATACATTGTTATGTAAATATCTGTACTTTACAATGGTCTTGGGTGACCACTTACAAAGGATTGTTTGAACCCTGAAGGGGTTGAGACCCACAGGTTTAGAACTGCTTTGTTAGAGGAACTAGCTTCCTGTTCTTGACATCTTTATCTTTTGCCCCAGGACCTTTCTATCTTGCTTCCTAGGTCCCATGTGATGACTAGTTTTGTTACACTCTGCACCCCACTGTGATTTTCAGACTCACCACAGGGCCAGAGACAGTGGAGCAAGTGACCATGGACTGCAGCTCTAAAGGTATAAGCTGAAGTTCATTATCCTTCATTAAGACAAATGGAGATCTTGGTACCTGTAGAGGCCCGCTGGAAGAAATAGGACCACCGAAAGGCAAATATGCCCAGAACACTGAGATACAAGCCCTTTTTACTGGTATAAGCAAGAACTCTGGAACTAAAGAGAACCTAAATTGAAGGTGTTGATGCCTACAAGCCATGTGCTTATGTGTATAAAGTATAACCAGCACCTTAGGCAGACCTGACAGAACCAGAGTGATCTGGGGGAAGGTGACTTGAGCCATGGACACAGTGGCATGGTTTGTGTTAAATTCTGAAGCCACTTTCCTGCAAAGGGCATTGGACAGAGTCCTTGTGATGCTGTACCTCTCCTTGATGGAAACCATCAAGGTGTAAATAAATAAAAGTGGCTCTTATAAGAAGGAAGAAGAGTTGACTTTGGTCCTGGTTTGGTGCAGGGTCTCTCTTGAATTTGAGGCTAGCCTAGTCTACACACTGAGTTCTAGGCCAGCTACAGTTACATAGACTGTGTCTCAAACAGTCGGAACAATGACAGCACATCTGAGTTCCCAAGTCTCTCAAACAACAAATTAAAATTAAAAAATTGCTCTCCATTCAGATACTCTGTCACAGTGACAACAGAGAATCTATAATAACAGATTTTATTTTTGTTGCTTCTTTTTTAAAAAACAAATCATTTTATCTGAAAATGCTTATGCAAGTTTGGCAATCTACATTTCAGTCCCACACTTACAGATGTTTGCCATGCCGGTCATAGGTGTCAGTCACAGCTGGCTGGGACTACTAATCGCTTCTCTCCCTTGGCAGCTTGCACAGTCCTTTCTGGTACTATGGACATTCCATCACTTTAGATGTGCTCTGTTTGGGTAACTGGATTTTATGTTTTTGTGGCACTTCCCTTTTCTCCTCAGTGTACTTCAATGACGGTGCTTGGGAACCGCAAGATTTTTGAATGTTTCTGACTGCTAGCAAGGAAAGATGCTTTCAGCTGTGTGCTTGTCAAGAGTGAGCAGGCGAGGCAGGTGGGGGCAAGTACAGTCCTAATTGCAGGCTAATGGTTCCCTAGCTTCTACAGGTATCGCCCAAGCCCACATCTGCTTGGCAGGCCTGGGGGAGGGGGCGGGGAGACAGAGGCCCTTCTGTGCATAAATGCTGGAGTTGGGGGAGGGGCAGGAGGAGTGTTTTCTTTGGCAGAGTAGACTCTGAATTTGCACATGGCTTTCCAAGCAGGTGCTTAGTCCCTCCCTTCCTGGGGGTGCAAGAGAAGTCCAGGAGCCCATGAACTTTCCAGAACATATGTTGCATTCTGGAAAAAGCATCAAAGCAATGATAAGCTAAGCTTTTCTTTGAGTCTTGTCCCAAGCCCCAGGTGCCCTCAGTTCTTGCCTCTGCATCTTTAGAGACTGACATGAGAAATCCTGATGTCTTTTTTCTTGCCAAGCCTCAAAGTGGCTGCAAACCCAGCTAAGGGTCTTTCTGAAGGATTCATGAAATTCCTATTTCCCTGCTTGAATCTGTATTGGCTGCTAGGCTTCTGCTTACCTGCTTAGGGCCAGCACAGCATTTTCAATGACAAAGCAAGGTGTAGTTACCTCATGTTTCCCCAAATTCCCATCCATTCCATTATAGGGCCATAAATGGGGGAGCCCACAAGAAGTCTTTATTTGAGAGTTAGAGGCCCCCAATAGACCTGAAAAAATGACTGAAATCTGACTTTTGTGCCAATGGATGACTTGTAAACTAAGAAGTGGAATTTTTCTTTGGACAATTGGGTTCTCCTGGGTTTAAAGAAAGAAAACAGTTTTTAAGAACAGTGCAGTTGGGGCTAGAGAGATGGCTCAGCGGTTAAGAGCACCATCTGCTCTTCCAGAGGACCCAGGTTCGATTCCCAGTACCCACATGGCAGCTAACAACTGTCTGTAGTTCCAGTTCCAGGCAAACACCAAGGCAAATAAATAAATAAATAAAGTTTAAAAAAAAAAAAAAAAGAACAGTGCAGTGCTGCTGTTAAACTAAAGTTCTTTGGGGAAGATTTCGACATTTTCCATAGCTGAGGTCACTATTTGGAAACTTTAGCTGATCAAGACCAAGCAGAAACCTGGAAACCAGCAGCCATGAAGGTGCCCAAGTTACCCATGACATGGATTCCAGGTGCAGCCGCTTGTTCTTTACACAGCATATCTGCTTCCTTGGAGTCGTCTGCCACCCCACTCCTCTATCTGCCCCCCCACTTCTTTGCCAAAGACTGTGTGCCAGGCACTGGAGCCTTGGGACTTTATGGGTCAGAAAAGAGAACCCTTTAAGGGAGATGGATTTATATGCAGGTATGTTCTTTTGCAGAGTCAAGGTTGTAAATGCCATTGTGGGAAGGTTGGTATCTGATCTTATCAAGGGTTCTGGGGATGCTAACCTCCTTCAGAAGCTGTTATCAGTGCATCCGATTTCTATTCAGTCCACTTGAGGTTTGGGGGTTATTAGCTAGGGTGAGACACATTTACAATCACAAAGGAACGATAGCTGATAACTTGGCAGTGAGACCAGAGACCAAAAATATTTTAAAAGGTGGAAATCAAAAGTACAGTGGTTCAGGAATTATGACTCCGATGTAATAAAGAGAAGTCTGTATATGCACACACATACTTTATTAAGTCTGGGGAAAATATACTATGGGTTGTGCTTATGACCCCAATTTAGAAAAAAATGACTAAAAAATTACACACATACATTTTTAAAGGCTGGAAAAATGCATCAACAGTGTTGAATAAATGAATTCCCATTTGTCTCATTTATTGAGAATAACAAGGGAATGGGGATTTGGAGTATTTTAATATTAGGTTAACAGACAGGTAATGTGCATTAGCTTTTCCTAAGGTGTTTTCTTGTGGACTCTAAGCCCCAAGATATATTCTTTCCAAGGCAGGTCATTACTTACATGTGGGAAATGCTTCCTGTGTAGCCTCCTGAAGCAGAGCCATAATGCATGTTTATATTTTGAAGTCTCTGTGCTGCTATAGAGTAAAGAAATCTTGTTTCACTTTGTATAATTCAGAGTAGGAATTAGTATGCCTACAATAATAAGTGTCCAAAGACAAAATTTTATTGATTGAGGCAATTGAACAATCTAGGACTTCCCTGTTGGCAGAGTTGGATGCATGGAGAGGCTTCAGTGATGCTATGAGGTCTTGTTCTCTGTCCGATTTATTTTCTTCTGTGTTGTTTTCTAAGACAGGCCTGGTCAGTGTGAGCATGTCTAGTGATTCTGATCTCACTGCATCCTCTCATCCCTCAAGCCCAGAGGTTCCAGTAAAGATCCTAGAGTTGAGTCTCTTGCTGGCTTTAAGTCTGATTTCCAAGCTGATTGTCATGGCAATAGAAAAATGCCTATTGTCCAGGCCTAAGCTTGGATCCACCCCTGCACCGGGGAGTATGTGTGGGGTCAAACCATGTGAACCACATGAATAACAGAAGGCTGGAGGTGGCGTGAGCTCTCAAGAGAGAACTGAAATGTAGTTTCCAGGGAAGGGAGGGATGAATGCTGAGCAGACAGAAACATCATTTTTAAACTCTGACAATAAGTCCTTTTTATTGTGTAAAACCTATTGGAACACACATCAAGAAATACTGCCAAGTACTCATCATAAATTTTTTCAAGTGAGTTTGGAAGACAATAAAATACACATGCCATGCAAACATGTGGTGCAGCCTCCTTTGATGATCCTGGAACCTCACTGGATTCTGCAGGGCCTCAGGGTCTTCTCTGAATGTTGAAACATCTTGGCTGTTGACTATTTAGATTGTGGCTTCTTGATAAATGGGAGGTTAGGTACAGCCAGAGTGCAGGATGAGGGGAGCCTGGGAAAATCTATGACGGGCCATGTGCTTGTGTGTGTCCTAGGCAAAACCCTGTGGACTACTGTAGAAGTCTAGTTAGTGCCATCTCCCTAATTCCACAACTGCACCCTGGTGAAGTGGGCAGCTGAGGCTCACAGAGGTTAAGTAACTTGGCAAATTCCTCATAGGGTTGCTCATGGGATTAGATGAAATAAATATATATAAGATGAACGCTTGGACAGAAAAGCAGTTTGGATGGTTCCATGGAAGAGAGAATGGGCTAGAGAGCTGAAAGGCTGCTTAGGTGGAAAGAAAAGAAGGTTCTTTCAGATGATGTAGACAAATGTACTTTCTAGATATATTACTTTGAGAATGGTAGCTGTGTAGATAGGTATGTGTGTGTGTTCCATTCAAATTAGTATTCAACTTCATCATGTCATATATTTATATACAGATATGAGAGAGAGAGAGAGAGAGAGAGAGAGAGAGAGAGAGAGAGAGAGAGAGAGAGAGAGGAGAGAGAGCTAGAGGGAGGAGACAGGAAGAAGGAGGGAGGGAGGGGGAAGGAGAGGAGAGAGTGAGTTAGAGATGGAGAGGCACAGATGTAAAGTATTGATTAGGTTACAATAGGGCTACTTTACACAGCATCTATTTTCTTGGAAATGCAAGAGAAGAAGGTTATTTGGAGTGCAAAACAACAAAACATTTTTAAAAAGCAGAGTCTTGATATATAGCCCAGGCTGGCCCTAAATTCACGATCATCTTGCTTCAGACTCCTGTGTGCAGGGTTTATAGAAATGTACCACCATGCCCAATTCTAAATTTATAAGCTCTCTGTTCAAAATGTTTTTTTTTTTTTTTCACTGTAGAAAATGGTCCCTTGGGGTTTACCAAAGAAGAAAAAAAAGGTATTTTCAACTTGTGATTTTATAGTAGTTACATACATTATGTGTATCTCATTATAAAACTCAAACAATGGTATTTCAGGAGACTTTTGTTGTTGTTGTTTAACTGTTAAGAGTATTATTCTACTTTGCTGTGGGCCCAAGACTTGAGGCTTTCTGGTGTTCTTTTGGGTCTGTGTAATTCCTCTTTCGGAATCCTGGGCTGAGTACACCCTTGCTGCAGGAGTGCCTCCAGGTAGCTCCTGGTTTCTCTGCAGCTTCTTCTTGTCACCCATTTTCTCTGCTTATCAGATGAGCGACAGATGGTGAATCAGAAACGCTGCCTCCTGCCTCCTGTGTCTCATCACATTTCCCCTCTTGGGTACCTGGCCTCTGCTCCTGTAGTCTTATCTCTGGTCGGGGATGTTCTGCTTATCCAGCAGTCTTCCTTTCTCCCTCTCTGGCTCCCTTCCCATCTCCTTCCCTTCATCTCTTCTCCCTCTGTCTACCATCCATACATTTATTCATTTCTTCAGAAAGCACGTATTTCTTCTGTGTTCTTTAGGCTCTCCCATTAGAGAAGTCAGATCTTGTTCATTGAACTTTCCACTAGGAGATAGTTAAAGTTCAGTCATAAAAATTCATCACAATACATAATTAGACAATACTGTATAGCATAAAATTAAAAGAAACATACAACTCATTAAGAGTACATGACTTGTCAGGAAGCCATAGGCACATAGAAAAATGTAATGAGGATGCAGTAGAGTTCAGGAACTCACTGTAGCTAATGGAGTCGCTGGGAATGGGGGTGTCACCTAGGAGATGGGAGAGGTTTAAAGAGGGAGCCTTGTGCATATCCAGGAATAGTTGGAGCAAAGGCTCTGACATGGCTGTCTGTGGTCTGGGAGAAAAAAGGAAGCCTATCAAGGGATAGCAAGGTCAAACGTGGAATTGAGTAGTATGGAGATCTGGCTTCTGAAAATTAGCATCGTGGTCATTCAGACTGCTTGAGGAGGCTTTAGGAAGACTGGCTGAATCCGAGACTGGTGGCAAATATACTGCATGAGTGTGATGCAGGCTCTTCTCAGTGGTAGAAGCAGGAGTTATAAGAGTATTGTTACTTTCTGAATGTATTTCAAAGGCAGGCATGGCTGTTGCTGATTAGAGAACAATCCAGAATTTTGTCTGAATAATTTCAAGGTCATAGTTGCTGTAATTTTTAAGGTCATAGTTGCTATCCATTGAGATTAGGGAGGACCAGTGTAGGGCATTTGAATGCTGGACAGCCAGCGGGCTTTGTCTGCAGAATGAGATCTGGTGCTTCTGCATAAGACAGACCATGGTCTCTATAAGGGGTGACCTCACATCCTGTGATGTTTGAAAGTTATATTCTCTGTCCTCTATTCCTCCCCTTCAACACCTCTTTAGGAGCTAAGGTCCTTCTTGGCATGATGGTTTTCAGGCACCAGGGATGGGTAAGTATCTTTGGGTGTTTTAAGAAAGAAAGATAATGGGAGTGAGCCCAGATGGCAGGTTTAATTTTATCCTTCAACCATGAATGCAATAAGCAGATGGAACATGAAAAAGAGGGCTTTGTGAAGAATCTTGTCTGGCTGTAGGAAATGTAGAGGGTTTAAAAGCAGGGCTGACATGACATGCATTGTTCTTTGAGGACATTTCTTTGTGAACAGAAGTCATTTTTGCAGAAAAGCAGGTGCAAGTTATTTTGGTAAAAGTGAACAAGAGGCTGAAGTGCTCTGTGGACACCTGCATGGCCTGATCATCAGCAGTGGTGTGTGACTGACCACAGGCCAAATTCTAGAGTAAGTATAAATGTTATAAATCCAACCCAAAGCCATTGTATAACCCGGCCCTTGGATCTGAGTAAGTTGTAAATCCTAAGTCCTGTTGTAAATTCCTAGTTGCTGAAAATTAGCATTGTGGTCATTCAGACTGCTTGAAACAAGGAAAACCTTCTCTGGTCAGATCAAGCAAACAGAGTTGGGTTCAGAGAACCCAAACCAGTTCTAGCTTGATTAAGATCACAATGCTGCTATATTTCCTGGGTAAGACTTAGTCCATTTCTGTTGTTTTGTTGTTGCAGCAGAATGGGTAATTTACAAAAAAGAGAAGTTTGTTTTCTCATGGCTCTGGAGACTAGGAACTAGGTGGCAGCATCCTCTGGGAGCTGCTGCTCTCTGCTTCCATGATGATGCTTTAAACTCTTTATCCTTGTAAAGGGAGGAACACTGTGTCTAACATGGCAGAAGGAAGGAGGACAAAAATAGACTCAACTCAGTTCATCAAGCTCCTTTATCAGACCCCATTCCTGTCCCCAGTCATTAGGGAAGAGCTGTCATTCCCTGTTGGGAAGTGCCACCTGTCGAAGAATGTTATTTTAAGGTGTGTTACTTTTGTTTATGCTCTGGTTTGTTTAATGATGCAAAGATGTGTTACATTTGTTTGACTAAATAAAATTTACCTTCCGTCAGGAGGCTGAGTCAGCAACTAGCTGACAGGAAGTGGAGAAGGGCTTTTAAGTGGGGGCCAGGAGATGCACCAGCGTGTTTTTTTTCCCAGGGAGAAGTAAGCAAGGAGAGGAGATGAGCAACTTGCTATTTAGCCTCTCTGAAGAGCAGAATTCCTCCTTAACCACTGAGTCTTGACCTCTTTAAGGGAACAAAGATTCAGATATGTTCCCTTGTAGCTTTATAAGAGTTGGTGCCTGATGGGACAGAATTGTCTCTGGCTGCAGCCCTTGATGCTGAACCGGCTGCACTTAGCCGTAGAGTTGCAGATGCTGATTAGGGCAGCCATAGCTTAAAAGGCACTACAGTTTAAAAAGAGGACAGCAACCACCTCTTAGTTCCCTCAAGGAGATGGCAGCACCTGAGGTCTGAAAAGGCTCACTGTAACCACAACAGCTGGAATGTTAGCATATTTGTGCCCAGGCGGTGGTGGTACCGTATTCTTTTGAGGCCTAAAGCACAACACATTATTACCTCTGTATAATTAATGAAAATTGTGTAACAGATGGCTTGTTCAGATTTATAAGACTATCTGAAGTACTTGCAGTGTTCCCTTCTGGAGGATGGATTATGATGAAGTATTATACATGTTGGGGAACTACCTCCAGGACATTAATTTATTTCCATAAACATGAATCTATACTGAGGCTTTTACAACGAGAACAAGTCTGTCTTAAGTTAAATGGACTGTAGGAGAGCAGAGTGAGTTTAAAGGGTTATAGTCAGGTGAACTTTGTGAAAAATCTCATGGAAGAGTACAGGGTAGGCTTTGCATGCTGAAAGTGAGAAAGAGCCCTGGAGATTTCCCCAGAACTTGGCAGCCTTCATATTTGAAATAGGATGAGCTGTCATTTGCTGTGGGTTGTGTCAGGTTTCCAGGTGGACTATGAGCTCTCTAAAGACAGAGATTTGGTTCTCAGTCCTTTGTGTTTGGGCCCAGAGTTGATAATTTAAAATGGCAAGGGAAGAGCTGTGATGGGATAAGGGAGGGGCAGCGGAAGCAGGAAGGAGGAAGTATGGGGAGAAGGGTGAGATGCACCAGGTAGGGAAAAGGCAGAGTGAGAAGGACTGGGTCCAGATGAGGACTTGGGCTGCTTTTCATGCCTGATACAACCAGGGACAAAAGCAAGTGAAGGGAGAATTTGGTTATGAGACCCTGCTTTTAAGTGATTATCTTTCCTGTACAGTAGGAAGGGACCCAAGTAGATGGAAGAGTTCAGAGTGGGAGTCCTTGGAGTTGGCATCTGCCACATACTCTTGCATCTTTACCCACCGTCTATAGCCACAGGACAATATGGATGATGGATGAAACAATTTTATCTTCCTCCACTGGCCTCAGCTAAGTTATTTATTGACCTTTCAACTGTTCTCAAAACAAAACAAAAAACCTGTGGTGGGATTGAGGGGTTGAAAACCAAAGCCATGACACACCTCTTGACCTTGACCATTAAACATTGTGTAGAGTTGCTTACCCAGTAACTAAGTCATTCACAGCTTGTCTACTATCCTTTATGGGATTCATAGAAAGGTCAGTCCTGGATATCATGAAGCCCCAGAGGAAGAGGTGATTTCCCAGCATACTCTCTGGTTTGAATGCTGACTGTGCAATATCTGAGGCCCTGAGCATTCTGCTTAAACAAATATTATTTACATTCAGCAAGAGAACCATTTCCCATTGTCTGCGTCTTTCTAACACACATAAAACTGTACATTTAACTTCTGTTTACTTATATATAAACCATCTTGTTAGGAGTAGCCTGGGAAATGCTTGGTTGGAGATGAATTTTGCCCTTTGAAAACACAGGAGTGAGTGATAGCTGTATATTGTCTTATCAGAGGCATGACACATGTGGTTGATTGGGACCAGGTGTTTCACAGAAGCCATTGAAGTAAAACTATAAACTTTGGTTGACAAGTAAGGTGACAGCACATTCTTTTTAGTGAAGGATTGCTTGCCAATGTGTGCCTTCCACTGTAGGGCTATTGATGAGGTAAATGAAAAACTTGGTGTTCTGAGTAAGAACTAAGGGAGGCTAAAAATAACAATTTGTGATAGACTTTGTGACAAGGTGATGTGACCTGTGAGAACATCCTTGAGTGTACAAGAAGGGTGGATAAGAGGGAGCAGATAAGGATTTTGGGTCAAGTTTGCTCAAGATCAGTTTACATTTAATTCTTCACTGTTTACTTTAAGACTGTATCAACACTGGTAATTGTGATGACTTGGGCAAATCACCCTCTCTGATTTAACTTATATCTAATATATACTGAGTCTGAATCATGAAATTTCTAACTCAGCTACCGTTCAGGTAAGAGAGATGGACATGCTTAATTTGATCCCTAAGTTAGTAGTCCATAGCCTGGTTCACCAAACAGGGCTCTTCACACTAGATTGTTCCGAACAGTGCTATCCTCTCTACACCACCATTTTCTTTCCCTTTGTGATGACTTTGCCTACAGATTATTGAGATGTAACTTGTCTAGTATTAGCTGAGGATCATTAATTCCATTGGATTATTCCCTTCCTGATTATTTATAGGTGGAAGAGGGGTTAGAGCATGTTTGAAAAAAATGGAGTTATCTCTTACTTTAGCTCTCATATTTTAGGTATTTGTTTCTAATACTTTGGCCTGTTGTACAGCACCTTTGAAGGACATGGCAGCGATGTGTACATCTGGGTGTGTTGACTTCAGACAATGCTTCACATTGAGGCTCTGAGATAACATTTGCTCTGGGAAGCATTTCTCAGTGCTTGTTGGTATTTTCCCAAGATCTGAGGTAGCTACATGCTCTGATCTTTTCTTTTTTCCTTTAGGACATGCAGCTTGGAACTTGATCACTTATGTCTTTTTTGTTTATTTAGGCAACACTATACATTGAAAGAAAGACTGGCTTCCTTCTCAGTTCAAAATGGAGACACAGGTGACAACGGCAAACAAAATGAAGTAGCTGAAACTGTCCTCCTTCTCCTAGCCATTCCAGGGTGAGTTTGGATGCTGATGATAAAGTAACCTCATGAGTGCATCAGCATGTATGGTGCCCAATATTCCTCCAACCTGAATGAACTGGCATTTTCTCACACCCAGCACCCTATGTGGTATACTGCCTCCATAGATGATGAGGTTGAAATGTGGATGGATTTTGGTGACTCTTGAACGTTTTGATCCTAATGTCTGGGCTCATTTAGTTTGTTCTGGTTGCTTTATAAGGATCAAGAAGAACTTTGAAATGAGGAATTATAACTCTCAGACACTTGGTGGTCAAGTTTCCAAGCATTTACACTATAGTCCATGGCATCTTGGCAGGAATCTCTTTTTCATTTTGAGGGGTCTGTGATTGAAGCTGGAAACTTTTCTGTGCATTATGTTTGAGGCTTCCCTGCCTCTTGGGTGCTTTCTTGTTTTTTTTTTTTCTTTGACATTTATGACTTCTCTCCACAGTAATGCTGTATTGATATTATATATAACTTAAAGTTTCTGAGAAAATAATGGGAAATTCAAGAAAAGCTTTCAGATGTAAACTTTTCAATAGGAATGGGATGTGCTGGGGTAAGTTTCTAGGACATAGTCTGAAGTTCAGCTTTGAAGGTGCTGGTGCTTATATGTATGTGGGAGGGCTGGGGGGCCAGTTCTGGAGCCTTTGTCACCATAGTCCTGTGTGTATCTCATCCAGGTCTGGGGACATATTACCCTTTCACTGGACCTATCTAGGAATAACTCCACAAACGTGTTTGAAGCTATTCTGAGTAAATGATGCTCCACAGTAGCTCCATTCCTATACAAATGTGTTAAAAATAGGGATGCAGGAGCCTGAGCCATATAAACCAAAATAGTTGATTTTGGGATAGAAGATAACAGTTCCCATAAATGTTGCATACAATGTTGTTCTGTCCCCTTTGGTAATCTCAAAGCAATAGAGAAGGATGGTGTGTGTGTGTGTGTGTGTGTGTGTGTGTGTGTGTGTGTGTGTGTGTATGTGTTAAGGTGGCCATATGCACATGAGAATAATTGCAGGGTTGTATGAGGATTAAATGTAGAGATCCATGGAGCTTAGTTCCACTTATGATTTACAATCAAAATTCCATAATATGCCTGTCTCATACTATGCACACATGCTGGCAGGAAGTCACCCTGGAGTCTTGATCTATCATGAGACAGTCCCCCTTGCTCTTCTTCCAAGAGGTACTGTGGTGGTCTTGGGTCTTGTAGTCTCCTATATAGGGTTGTCAATGAGATGACTACTTCTTTTATTTGAACATTCAATTAGTAAATAGGGACTTTTGTTCACCCTTTGCATAAAATATGAAAGGAATGATCAGTTTAACAGAGACTCTGACACCAGCATTTAAATAAATAAGCTGTATTATCTGTACAAAAAATATAAATACAGTTTTGTATTTTAGAGGAGAAAGGACCTCCTTCCACATTATCCAGCAGCCCCGATAATTTGTGGTACTGCTGAGTCGCAATTCACAGAACAAATATTAAATGTACATTCATCTCATGCAAGGAGCATACTGCTTTCCATTCCAAACTTAAGCTCTTCAGCTTGTTTTGGAAGGCACTTCCAACCTCACTTTCTGACCCATGGCAGAGCTGGAAGATGCCTGCCTTTTAGAAATTCAAAAACTGACCACCAATTTTTAATAGCTATTGAGCTAATCGGCTGTATTAGTATTACAGGATTTGTATTTGTGTTTTTCCCGTGTATAACTAGTGTCACAAAACGACTCTATTATCCCCCATCCCACATTAGCTTTTATAATAAATTCTGTACACAGTGAATAATGGATCAGTTAAACACCAATTTTGTTTCTTTTAAAATTAGGAAGAATACAATTATCACCACAAAGTTTTTTTCTTTTTAGGAACACAGCTGCAAGAAGTTAATAAAATCCCCCAAAGAGTTTTTGTTTTTCTGGATGACAATGTACAATTACTAATATTGCACTTTTTATACAAGAAATCCTAATAAATATTCACAAAAGATATACATAGAAACACTCTCTTTTATTTTAAATAAACTTTACACTGATTTTTAGCAACACAATTTCTTAGAGCCTATTTTTGTGATGAGGAAGAGGCCCACCCTAATTGTCCATAGCACACCTACAGAAGAGACACATTAACACCATCTTCCAGACTTAACTTCCAGGGTTAGGGTTAGGGTTAGTCTGAAACTATAGCCCTGCAAACTATAGCCCTGATGTTGGTGGTGGCCCTAGGGTGATAACATCTGGTGAGTGTTTATGTGAGGGGTGGTTTATCTGCTAGGTACCAGGCTTTGGCTGTCAAATCTGCTAAATGAAGGCTGCTCAGGGAATAAAGAAAATATTAGTATAGAAGCTACTTAGCTGAATGAGGATTTGCTAAGGGCTTTTGTTTCAGCCTTATCCACAGCTGATGTGTGTTACTGAATTGTGTGTGTTGCTTGGCCTGCTGAGTGGTCCATTCACTCAGTCTGATGTGCCAATTACGTAGGTGGATAGTATTTATGTCAGAAGGATGGTTGAAAAGCTTTTAAAGACCACCTTGTGGGTTTTCAGCTATGCTTTTGCTTTGCTCTAGCATCCTGTTATCCCCACCCCCACCCCTAGCCCTTCCCCAGCCTGCTGTGTAAATAGGACACACAGTAGCTCTTCTGTGATATAGAAGGGGCCCACAAGCCCAATGTGTGATGGCTGGGATAAGTAAAGCATGCTGTGGCCATGCATGGCCCCTCTGTCCTATTCTGTTTTCTGGCCAACTCTGGTGGGGAGAATTGCTACACCCTATAGAGGTTTGCCAGCCAACAGATGCTTAATGAATCCTTTGTGAGCAATGACTCTAGTCCCTGGTCTAACATGGAGCAGCAAAGTCATTCAGGTGGAAAACCTGAAGTGCTCATGCTCAGAGGCCCACAACAGCAATGAGTTCAGGGATAGCGACCTTTGATTTAAAACATGGAGATGTTGGGGACAGCCAGACCCTGACCGCCTTGTTGGGTTTTCCACTGCTGCAGACACCAAGGTTGCTTGGTAGAGTATGAAGAGCCTCTACTTCGTACTCACACGAAGGGCACACTTCCCATCATGCAGCATGGGTACCCTGAGAAAACGCCCAATTCCCTTCCGACTTCTACTGAACCTACAGAACAGCACATGCACCAAGGCACAGGCCTGTCAGATGGGATTCATGTGGCTGCTTGGAAATCTGTCCTGACTGCTAGCTCCTCCCACCAGGGAGCACACATAAGCTTTCTTCTCCCATGTCTTCCCTGCCTCCGTCTCTTGTATAACTATTGCCGTCTGTCTGTCTGTCCTGCTTGTCTCCTTTGAAATATCTATCCACAGTTGAGTTTTCTTCTTTCCTGGTTCCCCTCCCCCTCCAGAACTGGATTCTGGCGTAGTTTCTGCTCCAGTATTGTGTCCCTTGTTCTTACCATCACACCACCTAGGAAACAAATGATAATCCTGGTTGGCCTGGGCCTGGGCCTGTACCTATGTGTTACAGACCTCAGCTCCCTGCTGTCCCTATGGACTATGGCTTTCTCTTCCTGTGTCTCTGAGACCATGATTGGGAAGGAGTCAGCTCTACAAGGGAGCTGCTGTCTACCTGGCCTGCTCGGCAACCTCCTTTTAGAGATCTCTCTTTTTCCATTCTCAACACTTGTTCTGGCTAACTGAATAAGAAAACATGCCAAGGCTCTTAGGAGCGTGGGTGCAGGTGGACATGGGTGTGTGGGGAGGGGCAAATAAATAAATAAAAGGAAGAAAGCGTAAGTCATGTCCAAGGTGGCTGTGTGAGTCCTTTGTGTGCCAAGGGCAAGTTCATCCCTGCGCCCTGTCTTCATGCTTTGCCACACGTTCCACAGCAGCGAGATCGGAACTGGCCGAGCTGGCAGAGTTTCAACTGTCTCACCTTCTCGCAGTACCTGGTGGTGTCTCTGCACTCAGCTGGGAAGGCAGGAGAGGGGAAGGGGACAGAAAGGAGATGTGAAACAGAGACTCATGGATGCAGCTGGCGCTGAGAAGCCCAGGTATTTGGCAAGATGCCTGTGGGGTCTACGTTGCCCATGGTTCTGCGGCCCCTCTGGACACAGCCTTCCCTCTGGCAGAGCTCAGCCCTTTGCTATTCCCTTCCCACCAGGCTGCAGCTGTCTGGCGGACTGATGGGGGCCATCTCCGGGCTGCCTTTTGCTTCTGATAGCCACTTCTTCTACTTCAGAATGGTAATCTTAACCCCTTCCTCTTGGGATAGCCTCACCTCCTTGCTTGATGTTTTCCCCGAGGGGCTTCTGGTATTTTAGTGAGAGATGGTTCTAAGAAGGACAGAATTCTGTTCCTTGTGAAAGAGCATGCAAGGGAGGGCCTGGCTGAAGGTCTATATAGGCAGGTACTTGGACCTCACTCTCCCTGTATAGTTTTCTTTTTTCTTATCCAGGCCTCTCATTCTTCAGCTCATTAGGCCTTCCTGACATTCCAGTTCTTAAACACTGGTGCATCCTATACCTGTTTTTTTTTTCTCCTTGTACTGCATACTTGTACTTTCTGAATATGGCAACCACCTGGCAGGAACATCAATACTTCACCAGAGTAAAAAGATCATACATCTCCCAGTGGGTCAAAAGGGATGGGCCATCTGCCCCAGTGTGGGGAACTGATTGCTCCGGGAAGTTCAGTGAGGGGGAATGTTAGACTCTTACACTTATTTCTTATTGTCTATTCTTTGCAAAGATTTATCATCACTTTTTTTTGTGAGGAAATACCTTCAATCTGGGCTTCGGGCTCTAATGAGGAGAGACTAGATCTCTACCCGAGTAGCGTACAAGTAACTGGTATGGGGCTCAGAGGCTCCAGACCTGAGGGTGGAGGGGATGGACTGGCTGTCAGAACCCAAGGGCATGGTCTCCTGTTCCATTCCAGTGGATGCACATGGCCTGGGCAAGGGGGGGGGTCAGCAGGTTCTTGTTTGTGTGAAGCAAAACAATGATGGGTGCAGAGCTGGCTGAGTGGCAGGCATTCTGCATGCTTTTCTTCAGTGCTAACAGTGTTCTGTCTTTAGTAGCCTGGTCCCTGTGAACCATTATTTAGTCTTCCCCCGTGGACACCAGCCAGGTTGACTGCAGGTGAGTTGGAGGTCAATTTTATCCAGCCCTTGGCTCTCTCTGAGCTCCAGATGAAGAGAGCAGAAGCCCCTGGGACACATTCTGGCATCTTTTGTGGTCTGAACATGTGTATACACATCCTTGCACACACCCATGTACCCCACTTAAAATGTTCAATTCTGGCCCCAGCTCACAATCCTTAGGGAACTTGATCCAATGCCCTGTGTTCAGGCTCAGTCCCAGGGATTGCCCTCTGTACCCGATGACCTGTGGGGAATTTGCAGAATGTTCTTTGGGATTGGAACGTACTGTTTTCACATGGAGTGATGTTGCAGCGTTGCCAGTTGGCGGGCCGGGGTCCCCAGGAACACAGGTGCTCAGGCACAGCCTTATTGGTGCGGGCGTGAACACATTCTACTCGTCGGGACTGGAAGCCATAGTTACCACAGGTAGCTGTGCACAGAGTCCATAGGCTGACCCTCCAGTGTACGCTGCAGGCCTCTGACCAGCAGTTTTGGGTGCTCACAGGCCTGTAGGAAGAGGGTGACAGAGTTAAGGTCTATCTCTGTGGGAAGTGAATTTGAAAACAAACTACAAACCCAGAGATGTAGGTAAGTTGGGATCTTGATTTTTGCTTGTTAATGAATGAATGAGTATGAGCCTTAAGGAAGCCACTCTTCTGAGCATCCATTTGTTTCAGAATATTCTCTTTCACTGTGTGAAGATGTATCATTGTGATTGGTTTAAATAAAGAGCTGAATGGCCATTAGCTAGGTAGGAAAAGGTTAGGCAAAACTTATGAGGACAGAGCTCTGGGAAAAAGAGCAGGGTCTTCAGCCAGCCAGAGAGGAAGCAGGGCAGGGAACCAAACTACATAAAAGAACATAGATTAAAAAATATAGGTTAATTTAATTTATAAGAACTAGTTAGAAACAAGCCTAAGCCAAGGCTGAGCTTTTATAATGTATCTTTTTTTTTTTTTTTTTTTTTTTTGTGAGCTGGCAGTCAAAAAACAAAACAAAACAAAACAAAACAAAAAAACTTCTGTTTACATCTATCTGCTCTTCTTTACACTCCTTCAGGATCCAAGAATCTTCAGGATCCATAATCTACTCATTATGGAGACTTGTGAAGGAGTCTGGTCTTGAGCTTAAGAGGTAGAGGTGAGAAGCCATTTTCCTTGGGGGGTCATCTACAAGGGGATGTACTAGGGGCCAAGAGTAGATAGGCACAGATTGAGACCAGGGACAAACGCTTTCATATTGACTTAACTTCTAGAGGGGCCAGCAAAATGAGCCTGAGAATTTCTTATGGTCTAGTGACCATGGTGTAGGTGCCTTTTGTTCACCCAGAGATTGGTGTGGATCTCTTGTGGAATCAGACCTCCCTTATGAACAACACTTCTGTGTGCTTTATTCCCAAGAGAAGAAAGCCCAGCCTGGCTTATTCAACATCCCAGGGTACTGTTTGCAAGAGGCTAATGACTTAGGGTAAGACGAGGAGGGCAGGACAGCTGACCCCTTGTGGAAGACTGGAGTGGTAACAACATTCTACACCATGGGCTCTCTGTGCTGTTGATACTGGCTGGGTAGAGAGGGACAAGGGCTTTGTCTTACCTGGGGAGAGCACTGCACTGCTCTGATGGTAAGGTGATACCATCCCGGGTCTGGCAAAAGACTTGTCTGTGTTGCACAGCGAGGTGAGGGCCTATGCAAGGCCCATTGCACTGGAAGGGAGAAAGAAGATGTATAGCTTGTTATCCATGTGCAAGGGGTAGCTGCAATGCTCGGGCTCCTCAAGGCAGGAGCATTGAGTAGGATCTCACTAGTCCTGTAGATCTTCCCCTTCTTTGTTGATCAAATAACAGGCACTCACTGGCATGTGCTTTATGCCTCAGTGGGGCAGTTAAGTGCCCTATATTTTTGGGCACTTTGCTAGCAAATGGCCAGGGGAAGTGTAATTTAGATTAGAGAAGGCTGACCTGGATTAACCAATGAAAGTATGTGCTGTGAGTGTGATAGAAAGCTTCAGAGATTGAAGACCTCTCAATACATAGCTGATAAAACTGTTCATTTTAACTACTTAAAAATAACTCTTTGTAAATTACTGTGCATGTGGGACAATGTGAGTAAAACAAATATACTCAGTAAGATTTCCTGAGGAAATGAATATAGAGGTGTGGCCTGCTGCATGGTGCTGCCCCCTCCTTAGAAAGGGCCTGTTCTTGGTGTTGACTGTCTTGACATCTATTACTGTTTTGGCTAAAATTCTAAAGGTTATGTGCTCCAGGTGTATATGGGCAAAGGAAATGCAAACAGATAAAGTACACGAAGTAACTCAGCAGCCTGCTTCCGCCCCCTCCTCCTAGCCAGACACAGCTGATGCCTAGATCAAAAATGTACTGTCTGCTGTTTCTAATACTTAATAGCTTTGTAATTATAATTAATGAACACAGTACTGCTACAAGCATTTGGTGTACGCTGCTTCATGCTTTCCAGCATGCAACTTTGCTAGGTATGTGTGTGCACAGTGAATGCTCATGTCCAGACTTAAGAGGCATTGTTTATTTGGAGTTACAAATGCTTTTGCCTATTTCTTCTTTGGCCACTAGTAGATGGGGTTTCCATTTGGTTTAAATCTCTGTAAGTTCTTGGATGGTTAAAGAGTGTAACATTAAGCATTTTACTAAGCACATCATACTTGTATCTCACCTTGGCTTGATACAAATACTAAAAATATTTACTGTATTTTCATTGGATAACTTTTCACTTGGAAAAGTCTTCCCCATTTTTTATGCCTTGTTCCTTTACTGTCAGTTATTTTCTATGTGTCTTGTATGTTTTAGACGTGTTCCTTCCTTGGCTAGGGGTTTTAATGGTTTATGTTCACAAATTTTACCCCACTCACTTACATAATCTCTTCTCATAAAGACTACTTTGATTTAGTTCAATTTATTAACCACAATCATGCTTTGTGCTGATTTCACATACATTATTCTGCTTTATATAATTAGTCTGTCACACGTACATGGTCACGTATTGCTTAATGATGGAGACACATTTGGAATTTTTTGGGTATGTGATATCACTATTATGAAAACATCATATAATGTACTTAAAAACCAACATTTCCCCTCCCCTCACTCTTCCCAGCCCCCATTCCCTCAGATCCAGGCTTCCTGGAGATTTCAAACAGACATGGCACAATACAGTAAGACTAGTGTACACAGGAATCATATAACCTCATATCAAGGCTGGATGAGGTAACCTGGTAGAAGAAAAAGGGTCCCAAAAGTAGGCCAAAGAGTCAGAGACAACCCCTACGCCTACTGTTAGGAGTCCCATAAGAACACCAAGTACACAACCATAACATACACGCGGAAAACCTAGCTCAGCCCTATGGAGGCTCAAGAACTGTCACCCCATTCCTGTGAGCCCCTATATGCCCTGGTTACTGTTCTGTGGGCTGTGTTCTCATGGTGTCCTTGACCCCTCTGGCTCTTACAGTCCTTCCTCCTCCTCTTCTCAGGGATTCCCTGAGTTCTATCTAATGTTTGACTGTTGGTCTCTGCACTTGCTCCCATTAGTTGCTGGATGAAGCCATCTCTGATGCTGATGATGGAAAGGCATCAGTTCTATGAGCATAGCTGAATATCATTAGGATTCATTTCATTAACTTTTTTTTTGTCAGCAGTGTTCCATTCTATCCTAGGTTTCTGGGCTGTCCAGCCTCTGGTTCATGGACATCCAGGCAGTGTCAGGCATGGGTCTCAAGTGGAACCAGCCATTGGTTGACCACCCCAACAAGTTCTGGGCCACCATTACTCAAGCACATCTTACAGGCAGGGCAAATTGTAGGTAAAAGGATCTGTGGCTGGGTTGATGTCCTAGTCCCGCCGCTTGCAAAGTTACAGAAGGTGGCAGGTTCAGGCTCTGTATGCCCCTTTATGAGGAGTCTTCACTACGATCACTGTCATAGATTTCAGGGAGTCTCCATTGCACTGTTTCTACATTACTCTCCAAGTGCCCCACCCCAATTCTAGCCATCTCTGTAAGTACTCTCTCCCTACATGTCCCATACCCATCTTAACCCTCTTGTCTTCCCCCCTCAACTTACAAAATCTATTTCCCCTTCCAAGGGAGATCCTTGTATCCAACCTTGTGCCCTCCTTGTTACTTGGCCTCTCTGGTTCTGTGGGTTGTAGCATGATTATTCTTAACAGCTAAGTGAGCACATGCCATATTTATTTTTCTGGGTTTGGGTTACTTTACTCAGGATGATTTTCTGTTCTAGTTCCATCCATTTGCTTACACATTTCCTGATGTCATTGTTTTTAATAGCTGAGCAGTATTACTCCATTGTGTAAATGTTCCACATTTTCTTTATCAGTTGTATGGTGAAAGGACATCTAGGTTGTTTCTAGTTTCTGGCTATTATGAATAAAGCTGCCATGAACATAGCTGAGCAATTGTCCATGTGGTAGAATGGAGTGTCCTTTCGGTATATGACCAGGTATAAAATAGCTGGTTGTTGAGGTACATTGATTCTATTTTTCCAGTGTAGCTATACAAGTTTGCACTTTCATCAGTGTTCTCCTTGCTCTACATCCTTGCCAGATGAGATGTCACTCGTGTTTTTGACCTTAGATATTCTGACAGGTATAAGGTGGAATCTCAGAGTTGTTTTGATTTGTATTTCCCTGATGGCTAAGGATATTGAACATTTCTTTAGGAGTTTCTCTGTCATTTGAGATTTCTCTGTTGAGAAATCTCTGTTTAAGTCTACACCCCATTTTTTAATTGGATTATTTGCTTTGAAGTATATTTTATTAGCTACACCAGCTTGCTTCTCTTAGGTTCATTTGCTTGGAAAGTCTTTTTCTAACCTTTTACTCTGAGGTAATGTCTATCATTGATACTGAGGTGTTTCTTGTATGCAGCAGAAGGATGGATCTTATTTTTGCATCCATTCTCTTAGTCTGTATCTTTTCATTGGAGAAATTATGTTTTGGTAATGAGATATTAATGATCAATGATTGCTAATTCCTGTTATTTTGTTGTTATTGATAAGATATGAGTGTTTCCCTTCTTTTGGTTTTCGTGGTTGTGAGATTATTTCCTGTGGTTTCATGGATTTGCCTCCCTGGGTTGAAATTTTCCTTCTAGTATCTTCAAGGCTGGATTTGTAGATAAATATTGTTTGAATTTGACTTTATCATCAGTTATCCTCTTTTCTCCATCTATGATGATTTTAAGTTTTGCTTGGTATAGTAGTTTGGGCTAGTATCTACAGTCTCTTAGCATCTGAAGGACTTCTGGTCTTTACAGTTTCAATTGAGAAATCAGGTATAATTCTGATAAGTCTACCTTTATATGTTACTTGGCCTTTTTTCCTTGCAGATTTTTAATTTTCATTCTTTTCTGTACTTTTAGTGCTTTGATTATTAAGTAGTTAGGGGACTTTCTGGTTCAATCTACTTGGTATTCTGTGAGCTTCTTGCACCTTTTAGCCATCTCCTCCTTTGGCTGGGGAAAATTTTCTTGAAAATATATATATATATATATATATATATATATATATATATATATATATATATATATTTGCCTTTGAACTGGGATTCTTTTCATTCTCTTATTCCTATTATTCTTAGGTTTGGTCTTTTCATAGTGTCCCAGATTTTCTAGATGTTTTGTGTCAGGAATTTTTTAGATTTAGTGTTTTCTTTGACTGATGTATCTACTTTTCTATTGTGTCTTCAATGCCTGAGATTCTTTCTTCCTTCTCTTTTATTCTGTTGGTGATACTTGGATCTGTAGTTCTTGTTTATTTACCTAGATTTTTCTATTTCTAGGATTCCTGCCTTGTGTTTTCTTTATTGCTTCTATTTCCATTTTCAGGTTTTGAACAGTTTTGTTTCCTTCAACTGTTTGTTTTTCATGTTTTTTTTTTTTTTTCCACAGCAGGTTAGTTTTATTTTTCAACTTGATTAGTATACAAGGGATATAGATATTTGGTAAGAGTTCTTTTGGGTGTCTATGTGGGGATGTTTCTGTTTTTTTTAATTTATTATTATTATGAACAAAAAAATCACACTTTCTATCCTTGTATATCCTTATTCAAGGTCCCTTCCCCCTCCCAACACATCAGGTCATTTTCTCTTCTATACAACTCCCCATTCCATCCCTGGGCAGGCAGCAGACAGTCCCATGGTCCCACTGACCCAATATTGCTTAGTTCAGTCTTCACTCCTGGCAGATCCAGTTTTGTCCCCCCTCCCTCAAGAGTAAGTCAGGTGTTCCTCTAGGGGGAGTGGGATCCAAGGAGTTAGTCCAGGGTGTTTCTGATCCCAAGCTGTTCAGTGGTTGTGGTTTGCAGCTTGGGCATGCTTTGCTTTTTTCTTGTTTGTTTGTTTTTTTTGTTTAGAGTCCACTAATGAGTGAGTACATCCCCTGCTTATCTTTCTGAGTTTGTGATACCTCGCTCAGGAGGATATTCTCCAAGTCCATCCATTTGCCTGCAAATTTTAGGATATTATTTTTTCTTACTGCTGAGTAGTACTCCATTGTGTAGATGTACCACAGTTTGTTAATCCATTCTTCAGTTGAGGGACATCTAGGTTGTTTCCAGGTTCTTGCTATTACAAATAATGTTGCTATGAACATAGTTGAGCTAATGAATTTGGAGTGTGACTGTGCATCTTTAGGGTATACACCCAGAAGTGGTATTGCTGGGTCCTTGGGGAGATTGATTCTCAATTTTCTGAGAAACCGCCATACTGTGTTCCAAAGTGGCTGAACAAGCTTACACTCCCACCAACAATGGAGGAGTGTTCCCCTTGCTCCACATTCTCTCCAGCATAGGCTGTCCTCTGTGTCTTTTATCTTAGCCAATCTAACAGGTGTCAGGTGGTATCTCAAAGTTGTTTTGATTTGCATTTCTCTGATGGCTAAAGATGATGAGCACTTTTTCAGGTGTTTTTCGTGGTTTTAAGGATTTTCTTCATTTCTTGTTTAGGCACTTTTATCATCTTCCTAAGATTTGTTTAAAGGTCTTTTTCTTGTGCTTCAACTATGTTGGAATTTTCAGGGCTTGCTATAGTAGGATAGCTGGGCTCAGGTGGGGACATATATTGCCCTGGCTATTGTTGTGTTCTTATGCAGGTGTTTACATATCTGGGTTTGGGAAGATTATAGGTCTAGGTGCTGATATCTGAGTTTTTCTTTGAGAGATGGGTGTTTTGTTCCTGGGTTTCTGCTTCCTCTTTGTGGCCTGGAATTCTGGCAACCTGGTCTAGAAGGGAGTATCTGTCTAGGTTGGGGGAATGAGCTTCTGGCTGCTACTGTGGCCTTTGGTGGAGCAAGGGGTTCTTGCCCGAGTTGGGGTCAGTTCTGGCTGGCATGGCCTACACTTGAGCAGTCGATATCCACCCAGGTTGGAGACAGGGGCGAGCAGTGGTTTGGGAACTGAAGTTCCTTGGGCAGGTTGTTGGATTACATGTTCTTCTGACTTGATACAATTATGTGTATGTGAGTGTGTTTGTATGTTCACCATGTCCACTTAGGAGGCCAATGAGCTCCCTGGAGCTGGGATTATAGGTGTTTGTGAACCATCATATATACATGCTGGGCTCTGGCTCCCTCAGGAATGAACATTCTCAACAAGGAGCCATCTCTCCAACCCAGGTGATGTAATCTTATGAGACCACTATTGTATGTTATGATTAGTCATTGGTTAGGGTATCATTGACATATAACAATGATGCTTTAGTATACACAGCGGAACTATTATCTTGGGGCATGTAGTAATTGTTTTTCATTTATTATTATTGTCAATTTCATATATGCCTATAATAAATTCTTGTCACATTCCTCCCTCTACCATCTCCCTTTTTTGTGAGTGCCCTACCACTGAGATTTTGCCCTAGCCAACATTAAACTTGCAATTTATTCAATAATAATCATTCTAATGAGTATAAAATGGTAAATATATTGTGGTTTTTTTTTTTTTTACTATGACTGACACTTTATTCAGTCATTTTCTTTACAACTGAAACTCTTGGAATTCAAAATTAGCATCCTTGCCCGTGAGCTTCTTATACACACCAGAAAAAATTCAACATTGTTTTGCTGTGCTTTGTCGAAATAAACCTTTATGAGCTGGCTGCCATCGAGTTTCACACGGATCCTCTTACCCACAATTTCGCTTGGGAAGACCAAATCCTCCAGGATGGCATCATGCACTTCAGTGAGAGTGTGGCTTCTGGGGCGCTTTTGCTTATTTTTCGTGCTGCTTTTCTGAGTTGGCTTGGACAGAATCCTCCTCTGAGCAATAAAGACCATGTGCTTCCGGCTAAACTTTTTCTCCAATTCACGAACAAGCCGGACTTGGATTTTCTGAAAAGACTTCAGCTGAGGAACTGGTTCAAAATTTATGATGGCTTTCTGGCCACCACCACCTTCAATTTCCTTGGCGGCAGTGATGTTGAGTTCCCGCAGCTGCGGCTTGGAGATTTGAGTTCATCTCCAGCTCGAGTAGCGCCTGAGAGATGCAGGACTCCAACTAGTCCAGTTTCTGGCCATTGGGCTTCACAATCTTGGCGCTGGAGCTGAACATAGTTGGTCCTTATGGAGTGCTGGCCTAGAAAGAGGCTTAGCTCTCGTTAGAACAGCTCCTATGGGAGATTTTTTTTTTTTCAAGAAAGTATTTTCCTATCTATCTCAGTCTGGCCTTGAACCTTTGGCAATCAGTTGCCTTCACAGTAATCAATACTGTGGCTGACTTAAATTTCTCTAATATTTACCCAATTGAATGGCTATTCAGATCTTTGCCCAAGGAAAGTTTTTGTTGTTGTTGTTAAGCCTTAGGAGTTTTAAGCCATTATGGATTTGCTCACTTCTGTTCAAGTATGTTCTCTTATAATATAGGCTGCTTTTTCATTCATGGGATAGTATCCTGTTGATGACATGTCTTTGTTGTCGGCTATGGTCTGGATAGCTTGTCTGTTTGAAATTTAACTCCTAGTTTCATATATTGATGGTATTTGGAGGAGGCACTGTGGGATATAATTAAGGCTGGGTGAGGTGTTCTGGGTGGTGCCTTTCTGATGAGGGTAGTAGCTTGTAAGACACAGGCTTGCAAACCATGTAGTGTCTGACATGGCAGAAAGGGCAGAAAGGCTTTTACTATATAGGCCCCACCTGTTGATAACAAACTTCACAGTTTCTAAGACTATAAGAAGTAATGTTCTTTATACAGTGTCATAGCTAAGAAATTATTGCCAAGCCCAATGCGACGAATGATTCCCTCTTTGTTTTCTTCTAAGAATTTTTTTAAAATAAAATTTATATGGTGTAAGGGACTAGCTTCATTCTTTGGTATTACCCAACATCCTATGTTAAAAAATTATTTTTTCTCTACTACAATGGTCTTGACACTCCGTTGAAATCACTTGATCATACATGAGGGCTATTGTTAGCTTTTTACAAAGCTCTCAAGGAAGCATCTCAAACAACATATTGCATGTTGAACTGGAATGTGTAGATAGCTAGTTCCAACAAGTTTAAATTTTCTAATTGCCTAAAACATTCTAGAATTATGGCTTGCCAGTCAGAAAAGTCACTCTGCCAACCAGTGACAGTCACAGACAAACCAACAATAGCCAGACTGATGCTGCTACCTGTTGTTGAGCATCACCCAGACATCAGTCTGTTGGTATTTTATACACATAGTAGATCCCCAATATCTTTTGAACACAGAGTTTGCTATTAAATAGTATATATAATGATATTATTTTCTATAGGCACTTATGCACATCTGATTCTTGTGTGTGTGTGTGAAACAATGTAGAGAGAGTCTGCAGGCCATTTGGTGTACAAGTAGGGGACTGTTCTTAGATGTAACAGGCCTTAGGACAGAGGTTCTGACAGGTGCACAGTCTTAGCTGGTCCAGACATGTGACTATAATTATGACCACACTCCCTTGACTTCCTTTCACTCCTAGAATCTTCTATCTGTGGTGGTCTCCTTTTAAAATCACAACTAAACATACTTTTTCTCAATGGATGAAATTATTATGGTACCTCCATTATATCCAAAGGAGACTCCATCCTCAGGCTTCTGGCCAAATGAGGACCACTGTCACTCTGTTGATCTCACAATAGCTAATGTCATATGTTATTGTGCTAAAGAGATCTATAAGACAAAAATGCCTCTAATCTGTAAGTCTCACATGCCCAAGGACAAATAGTTTCCCAAAATGCTGGGGGTTATTTTTATAATTGCCTGGTCTTGTACAATTCTAATAAAACTGTTGTTCATATAAGATAACAAACTACACATTTTTAACTCTTTAAACAACCTTGCTTGCCCATAATTGTACATAGACAGGATATGTACTCCATTACATGTAGGCAGGAAGTATGTCAGGATGTGTGCTCACCCCTGATTGCATTAAGGAAGAGAATAACCCTAACCCTAACCCTAATCCTAACCCAGAGAAGCAATGCATTCTCCAGGAGGCTCTCCTCTGAAGTGCCAGCACAGTTACTGGAAGTGGTCTTGAGGTCACAAAATGAAAAACAATGGGTCTGAGGAGTTGGGTAAGTCCTCAGAATACCATACCCTTGTTAGGATAGGGGATGCAGGAGTGAAGCTGGGTGGAGTTAGTAGTGAGAGGAGGTGACATTCTTCTCCCTATTCTGCCAAGGTTTATAGCTGCAGATTTACCCTCAAAAACCAAATAAAACCTCTCTGGCTCCTTACCTGGCCCCAGCTGGAGAAAGCCCATTCCACACACAACTGCTGGTTACAGGCCTGGGTGTCCACAGGCCGTTTGGCCAGTTGAGTGCACATGTCATTGGACACTGGAGTAGAAATCCCAGAAGCTTTCAATTTCTGACAGGTCACTCGGCGTGTCTGGACACCTCCACCACAGCTCCGGGTACAGGCAGACCAGGAAGTCACCATCCACCTGAGGAGAAGGATATGAGGGCAACTGCGGAGAGGAGGGCCTGGGAGAAATGAATCTTGCTTGTCTCTCTCAACACAGGGATGTTGACCTGAGAGCCATTTCTGTAAGATCTACTCAGAGAAGTGTAAAATGTCCACACAAAGTCTCTGAAACCTGTGAATGCTAACTTGCTTGTAAATAAGGGCTTTTTGTTGCTTGTTTGTGAAACGGCATCTCATTATGTAACACAGCTTGGCTTTGGACTTGTGCTGTTCCTGACTTGAGTACTGGAGTTACAGGCATGCACCACAGTTAGGATTTGGAAATGAGATGGGTAGAACCTACGTGCCCTTATGAGAGGGAAATGTATATAGGGGCGAGGTGGTGTGTGACCAGGAAACAGGAACTACAGCTAGAAACCAAACCAGGGAATTTTAGAGGTACTGGCACACAGGCATAGAGTCTTTAGAGGGCACATGGCCCTGCGAATACCTTGATTTCTGATCTTGAAAATGAAGTTTTATGATGTCATTTGGACATATTTTTCTTGTGGCCCCAGGAAACTGATAACATTGGGACATTGACAAAGAAGGTCTATATTGAGATTGGTTACTTTAAGTTGCCCTACACTAGTGAAACTGTGGATAGAATGCTTTTAGTTAGTAATGTACTGTAGTATATCAGGGCAGGACATTTTCCAAGGAAAGTCAGATCCAAACATGTTCCTTTTTGACCTAAGAGATAATCTGAGTTTTACTGAGGTCAAGTTTGGCTTTTTTGTTTTGTTTTGTTTTTTTTCTGGAACCTTGCTCCATTGTTCAGAAACAGCCAAAGACCAATCTAGATTTCTAGGGTAATTCTTACCATTAGTAATTCATGTAGAAGTCATATATCTTAGAGTGTTATATGTGTAGTAGAAATGCCCATTCTTAGAGTAGAAATGCCCATTCTTAGAATGTTAGGATTCAAGTATAATTTAAAGTAAAACTGACCAAGACTATGGCAAATGAGATTTTCTCATAAATCTACTCTGTAATCTGGAAACATTGTGAAGTCCTTAGTTCATAGTGTGTATGTGATCTTGCAGGAGCCCTTTCCTGCAAATGTGCACAGACACATAATTCTCAAAGAGAAGAACAGTTAAGAAGCATGGTACTTTTTAGACTCTATTAGCACCCCACCAGTTGTGATACCTGGAGTCTGGGAATGAAACTGTAAGGTAGATGAACAGATAGCTACCTGGGTTGGAGCAGACTTTGTAAGAAAGTCAGAGCAATGCCTTTGTTCATATGACAGAGGATGCTGACTGGCCCTCAAGCCTGACTGGCATTCTAGTCAAATGGAAGCCTATGGGGTTTCCCTGCCAAGTGGGACCACAATTGATTTTCAAAGGAAGTGTGAGGAGAAAAGGGAAACAGATTCCTTCTCCCATCAGTGACTGTAAGTGACTTAGTTTGTGGTAATTTTTCTACTCCCAGGGATGATGACTTTATGTGGATTTGTAGGCCAAGGAAGCATCGTATTTGGGAAACAGGCACAAGGTGTTTTCAAGCCACTGGAAGCTTTGAAATCTAAGAAGAGACGGCCATTACTATTTCAGTTGCTGAAGTAAATTAGACTGATTAACTCTGACCATCACCAAATCAAACCCCAGCGTTCCTGGCATGTAAAAGATCTCTTCTTCATTTCATGCAGCTTGGCAAGGGCAGTCTTCCAGATTGTTCTGTCCCTGGTGAATGTCAGGCCTGCATTTCAATCAACTTTGATTTCTAAATATACATTTCAGTGATGTTTTCAGGAGCTGGGGTGGGGGTTTTGAGAAAGGAGAGCTATGGGCTATGTTACTGTTCAGGAAGGGTATAAAAGGACATTAATCATTCCTGTGGAAACCTTCCCGTCAGCAAGTCAAACTGCTGATATTAATGAGTGTGTTTCATATTTCATGGAGTCTCTCTGAGTCTTAGCTGCTCTCGGTGACTCAGCTGCTAAAACACAAAGCAGTTGCCTGAGCAGTATAGCAAAGCCCTATGATAGGTCATAAAGGGGCATTTTTGTCAGGTCCTAGCCAAGTCTCCTGGGTTGCAGGGCACCATGTTGGTGCCAACTCCAAACCCATCCATTATCCGTCAGCTACTGCCTGAAGACTTGGGGGTATGATCTCAGTGGGACTCATGGTTTCTTGAGGATTACGGGTGTCATTGCAGCCTAAATATGAATCTCAAGGGCAGAGACTCCACCTAGAGTTAGCGCAGCTGTGGGAAAATGGAGATGCATTCCAACTTTGGTGAGATGTAAAAAGATGAGTTTTCCCTAACTAAACTAGAGTACTAACCAGTAGAGTTATTTGGTGAGACAGAAAGAAATCAATTGGAGTTAAGCCCAGTAGTTCTTGTCTCCTCAACATTTCAATAGGAAATGTGTTTCAAACAACCCAGAAAGTCAGGTTGTTACTGCAGGGATGGTGTTATCTCTGGTACCACCCTGGGACATTCTTTACCAAGCAGACTCTGAGGACTTAGAGCCTAGGAAGCTTCAGCTGGCTGAATGCTCAGAGAATAGGAGCTGAAAGCAAAGGCCTACTCTGAGGATATTTTCAGTATGGTGAACAGGTGCTCATGGGAAGGAGCCTGTTCCTTCTCTTTCTGCATGGTACTAGACAACTAGCTAATAGTCAGGGTTAATGGTTGGGGTGTAGGAAAGCTACACTTACCGAGAAGGACAGTCTCTCCGGTTACAGGCAACAGGCTGAACAGCAGGCCGAGGCTTTCCTGCACAGTGCTCAGGGTCAACTTCTGTGTTGTTCAGTAAACACCTGAGACGGGGCTGATGAACCCCTCTGTTACCACAAGATGCTGAGCAGGTTGCCAGTCTATCCACAGACCACCAGTAATCTGTTACAGGAGAAGGAGTCAAGGGAGATGGAAAATGGAATGAGTGCCCACATTTCTCCTTCTGGGCAGGGAAGTAGATACACTAGTGAGTCCAGAAGAGAGCAGTGTGTATATATACAAGCTCTCTGCCTAGGGGTAGGGCTGACACATTCTAACACACTTGGGCAAGGCCAATGGGCTCCAGGAGCATCACCCAGAAAATGAACACAGTGCTGATGTGGGATGTCCTTCTGTATGCTGTGAATATCAATGGGTAATAAACTGTTTTGGCCTATGGCAGGGAAGCTGGTTGGAAATCCGAGCATAAATAAAGGGGAAGGAGGGTGGAGTCAAGGGAGACACCATCCAGCCTTCCAAGAATCAACATGTGAAGTAATACAGGTAAGCCACAGGCCACGTTGCAAGACAAATTAATGAAAATGGGTTGAATTAAGATGCAAGAGCTAGCTAGCAATATGCCTGAGCCATAGGCCAAGCAGCATGAAATTAATATAAGCTTCTGAGTCATTTTGTGGGGGCAAAGCAACTTGGGCGGGTCCGGACTATGGGTCAGAAACTTTTATACAGTGCCCCTCTCTTCATAAACTTTGGTGAGGACTAAGTAAAATGGAAGAAAAGGCCTGGCTGAGTATTACTGTAATACTGTACCCGGCACAGTATTTTATCAACAGCCAGAGTGCTTGTTATTTTTAAACATACTTGCTCAGATACTTCCCCCCCACTACTCCCCATATTGGTTTACCAGTGACTTTATTTTTCTATAGAGAGGTATAAATGTATCAAAATACTTAATACTTAAATGCATGGATTTGAATTGGAATTTGTAAGTTTTACAAGACTGTCTATCCAAAGAGTTCTCTTTACAGAGACAATGCGAGGGGAAGAGCCCAGTTCCTTGGTTTTCTTGTTTGGCGACTTGTGATGTATTGTGGGGAAGGCTGTTAAAAATAATAAATGTTACTTGGTATAGTTGGAATACACGTTTGCAAACACTTTGGAGTTACAAACACTGCACAGAGGCAGTAGTGTGTGTGTGTGTGTGTGTGTGTGTGTGTGTGTGTGTGTGTGTGTGTGTGTGTGTGGTGTGTGTGTGTGTGTGTGTGTGTGGTGTGTGTGTGTGTGACTTGGTTTCTTATTTGGAGAGCCAAGTGGCAGGGGAGGTTGTTCAAGATCTGTGTGCTGAGAAAAAGCTTCTCTCCTTTCATGCAATATTAGTCAGAGCGGGCCACCCTCCCCAGAGTCCTACTCAAGTCTTGTGAGTACATTTCAGAGCATTTGCTCTCCTCAGCAGAGTCACATACAGCACAGTAGAACCAGTCCATGGAAACAGCCTCTCAGAGTTTCCACAGAGAGGCCAGCCTGGGCTTTCTCCCTGCTGTTTTCAGATCATTAGCGACTCTGGCTGGTGCAGTTGAGTGTGGACTTGCTGACCTGCCTATTCCTGGAAGGCTCATGCCTGAGCCATGCAGGCAGGCCGCTCTATTGGGATTTTTTTCCTTTCTTTTCTTTCTTTGCCAATGTCAAAGCCAAAGGAATGGCACCTAGAAAGCTCTGCATCAGACTATGGCTGAACACCCTGGAATGTGAGGCCTACACTGCGCTCTCCAGGCAGAAGGCAAGTGACCAAGCTGGTTAGATCAAGACATGCTTTTAAAACAGAATCAGCAGAGAAGACATGAATGTAAAAAAGAAGGGCTAGGTATAGCTAGGATAGTTCCCAGGCGCTCTGCTGAAGGCCATGGCGGCAAAAGTAAAGTTTCTCTATACTGAGACATTACCCACTAGAGATGATATTAGTACGTTCTGCTAGACGATGGACCCAAGTGCATGCGCTGCTCCAAGCCTGGATGTTTCTCACCTTGGATCACCAGAGATGCTTTCTGCACTACCATCCCTGCTTCGTTCTGAGCCAGGCAACTGAACTCCCCTTGGGGTCCGCCACTGAGATTTGCAACCTGGAGGATCTGTCCAGCTCCCCAGATGTGGTGGGTCAGCCCTGGGGCAGTGGCAATTGGCCGGCCATTTTGGAACCAGGTGATATTGGGGGTGGGATGACCTTTGATGGGGCAGCCTAGAAAAAGAGAGAAGACAGTCATTGGTGCAGTCAAAGCCCACATTCCCGGTGAGCTCATGAGTGTTTCCATGGCTCTAGGAATTGTACACATGTCATGGTCTTACTGACAGTATTTTTTATTATGCTCACTTTTCCCAAAGAAAGGGGGTGTTTTTACTCTCTAGACTTCTGGGAGGGCAACTATTCTTCATTCAGTTTAATAAAAGTGCTTGAACAACACAGAGTGACTATTTTTCTTCCTGCCTCTACACTGACTTCTAAAACAATGGCACAATTGCCATTAATTCCTTGCAAAGTTTTTTTCCTGGTAGTTCTTCCATTGATTCACTGACTCATTTATAAAGAAAGCTTTTCTTCAGATGTTGGGAAAAATATAATATTCTTAAGTAAAATTTAAGAATCAAACTTCTACAGATTTAAATCTAATCCCTGCTGCTATGTTGATTTATATTATTTTTAAAGTAATAGATCTTCAGCAGACACTAGGAAAATAATTTTATATTGGCTTCATTTGTCCATAAATGAAGAACCTTGATCTTTTGATAACACTTAACCAAGCATGGATTGGATATATGCAACCCTATTCTATGTAGCTACAACATATTTTGACACATTAGAATTCTAAGATATTAAACTGAACACATATTACAGAATTGGTAAAACAGATCACTATTGTAAGGAGAAACACTTTCTCTGAATCTGGGGCATTTGCTGTGTTTTCTGTTGTAACCCATGACTTAGCCTCACTAGGAAAGTTGTTTTGAAATTCACAGTACATACATGCACATGCACGTGAACATGCCCCCCAACACTTATTTTGCAAACTGAGAAGACTAGACTGGTTGCTCACAGAAGTTGCACAACCAGGGTTTGTGTATTCTAACATCTACATGACTTAGGGTAGAAACACAAATGCAGAAATAGCATTTAATGCAGCTGGATGGCATGTGCTGTTTTACTTAGTACGAATAAAAAAATTATTATTTGTGCTTGCATTATTTCATTTATTGATCTTCAAGAACAACTCAATGTCTTAATAATTGCTTTTCTTACAGTTTAGGCAACTTTTTTTCTATAAGATTTTCAACAAGTTAAAAATAATGGCTGTGTCTTCTAAAGGGGTTTTAGAAATACATATATATATATATACATACATATGTATATATATATATATATATGAATGAATGTGTTTTGTTTACTATATGCATGTACACCAAGTGTGTGCTTGGTATCTGCAGGGGTCAGGAGAGGGTGGTAGATCCTCTGGAACTGGAGTAATGGATGGATGTGAGCCACCATGTGGGTGCTGGGAACTGAATCCAGTTTTCCTGCAAGAGTAGCCAGTGCTGTTAACTAATGAGCCATCTGTCTAGCCCCTTTCCTAAGTGTTTTATAGTTTACCTAAAAGTTCTTAGTAGTTCCCCTTTCCTCACTCAGCTCTGTTGAGTCAGAGATTATTTTTCCTCTTGTCACTCTTGATTCTGAAGTTGTTGATGTGGCTGTCCCCTAGGAGGAGGATGCTGCTGGGCACCCCCTTCTGCTTTGCCTTTCTCAGAGCAAATCAAGTCCTGAATTACAGATGAAATGCTGCTCAGGCCAGAGGCTTCCTCAGCCTCCCTGGCATGTAAGAACTGTAAATTTCAGTCTCATTCAGGGAAAGGAAAGAGAAAGTGATGGCCCAGAACAGAAAGGCTTGTTCTGTCCCCTTCCCTGACTCCACTCTGCTGCTGATGGTGTGGAGGAGAGCCAGCTTTCTCCATTGGGAAGAAAAGGGCAATGTGCCCAGAGACATAGAAGTTTGCAGCAAGTTTTCCCTGAGCCTAGTAGGCAAGGATAGTTTGCCAGATCCAGCTGGGCTAGCTTCCTGTATACCAGGACTCAAACAGGAATGTCTTTCTGGATTCTTTCAGTTCTTCTAGGCAAGCTAGCAGGAAAGGGGATGGACACTAGGTGTCTGCAAGGTAGGGTTCAGGGTCCACTCCACACGGGCCTGGACCTGGGGCACAGTGGTTGGCTGGTTAAGTGGATGGGCATGTGGGTGTATGGGGGCAGAAAATGGCCCTGGAATCTCTTGCGAAAGTTCAGGTTGGACTCTCAGGAGGGCCAATAGCCACAGTAAAGGCATGAATGCTTGAGGTCTTTGTTACAGGTTGTTGAACATACCCTAACTAAGGGACCCCCTGAAGTTCCTTCACCCTCCCAAGGCCATGTGCATTTGCTGCAGTTAATGGTATTTCTTCCATATCAGGATAGTGACCATGGAGGGTGTACTTTTAATGTGCAAGATTATTCATCTTGAATTGAAAAATTGTCTTAGGGAAGTCTGTCTTTGATTTACTTTTAAAGAAACAGATCAAAAATGAATTCTAACCAAAGTAGATGAAAATTGTTCATTATCTGCCTTTTCTACTGCTGTTTTGCCATTCAGTGTTTTTGTCTGCACACACAGGTATCTCCTTAAAATGTACTCAGTAGTAGTATTCTAAGTGCATATGCAATGCAGGCTCCTGCGCACACACTAACACCATAGTCTCTTAGGACTGCCAGCGGCAATAGTCAAAATAAAGGTCTAACATGAATTCCCACTGTGTATGTTCCCAGAGAATAATTATCCATGTTTCATTGCTAATGAGAAAACCTGGCTTGTAACAGGGTTCCCTTCTGTCACGGATATTTCTCATTTGTTAGGTAAAGGACATAATGAATCATTTCTTTTTGAAGCTGAACATTCTCTGTATGCCATTTACAAGGACATCCAAAATGGTACTATGTATTTCATACCTCCAAAGAGGCCAAGTAATAACCCCCAAATCCCAATTTCTGCATTGGTGAGAGTTAGCTGTGTTAAATACATGAGGGAATGAAAAGGGGTGGACACCTCTTTTTCCTACGTTCTTATCAGCTCCACAAGTGCCAGCCGTTCCTAGTCCTCAAGCCTCAGTGCCTTCCCAAGGAAATGGACAATCAGAGGGACGGACAGTACTCATTCCTCAGATCTCGGCTGTTAAAGAACTTGAGGTAGAGTACTCATTCCTCAGATCTCAGCTGTTAAAGAACTTGAGGTAGCTGAGGGGAAGCAGGGTTTGGGAAAGCTGCCTAGCTAACGAGAGTTTTGGCAGCAGGAAGCTTCCCTTTACCAACCCTTCTTAACCAGAAAAGAACACACTGCCTGTCAGCTTCCATCCTTAGCCCACTGTGGATCTCAGCTGAGCCAAAGCCAGGTGTGCTCACATGGATGAAGTTTTGCTCTCTTCTATCACGGCCATCTCCTCTTCCTCTTCCAGCATACAGATTGCAGTGAACAATGCTTAGAATGGAAGACGTCCCAAAGGAAAAATTATATAAAAATTCTTATTTCTGATTATTGTTACCTTAAATACAGGCAAAACCATGTCTTCTCCTAATGTCTATATTATCCCTGCACACTGGGAGGAAACAAGGAAGAAGCCAAAGAGCCTTTGGGTCTAGGAAGCAAGTGTGAAAGGCCAAGCAATTGCACGTCATTTGCTCCACACATGGCAGAGGCAGTGGGCTCCAGTGAGCCTGGGAATGCTGTCCAGCTGACACTCTTGCTTTTTATTAAATGCTCCTCACTGACTTTCATTAGCTCCATGTCCTGATTTTGCACTGGCTTTAGAACTGTAGTAGCCTATCTCAGAGAAACAGCCCAAGTTTGACAGATGGGAGAAACCCTAGGGAAGAAAAGTGGGTGGCCTGGTGGCTGTGGCATCCAGCTCCCTTCCATGCTGTATATACTGGAGATGCTAGGTATCTTAAAGGAAATGTGATAAGGTTGCCTTTGAGGCACCATCTCCAAAGAGCCTCTGAGCTCACAGTGATCATTAATCAGTAGATGTTTGTTGTTGCTGTTGATTTAAAGGGCTGAAAACCACCAGGAGCCCTGGCAAGCAGCTTGGTTTGTGGGCTTTACAGAGATCAAGCCAAACTCTAGATTCATTAGCTGTCTGTCACTTGAGTGAGCCACATATCCAGAGTTCATTTTCACGAGTCCTGAGCCTTAATGAGTAGAAGTAAGGATTCAGAGTATATATGTCCCAGCTCCTCTATTTCTCCAGATAAAAAGCTTTAAAGACAACAAAAAATTCAAAAAACAAAGCAAAAATAAAACTTAGCTTTCGTTGATAAATCAATCATAGAGCAAAGACAGTTATCTGGACTTCAGGAGTCCAGGAGGAAGAAGGCTTTGGGAATGGAAATGTACGGTCCAAAGGAGGAGGTGAAGAAGCAGTGCTCTGGGAATTTTCATTGCTATCTAAGGGAAAGGAAGGCTGTGGCAGGTTGGGACATGCTGTGTAAAAATATTAAAGACGTGGCATTATTACTTCATGAGCTGGCTCCAGGCCTGTCAGCATTTTCATTATAATCCTGTGTTTTTCACAGAGTTAAAACGTTACTATAAAAATGATGTGTGTTGGGATGAAACTTGGCACTTGCTGTAGTCAGTCTGGAAGTCCTTAATTTAATTTTACAAAACTGGAAAACACTCGCTCGGTACTTTAGAATTTATAGAGGCCTCTCCGGTTTGCCAGTGGTCTGAGAGGGTGTGGGGGCCCAGGCTAGGGCCATGGGGTGACCAACCAAAGCAGGCATGCTACTTCATTGCCTCTTTTGGTCTTTGCTTTTTTTCAGGTTGGGTCCCCCTGGGCAACAAGTATGGTCTCTGAAACAGCAGAGAGCAAGCAGGAACTGGCACCAGGCAGTGGGCTGGGAGAAATGATTAATTTATATTGGAAAACCCCAGTTCCTGACTCCCCATTTGTCAGCTGGACCCCAGAAGGCTATGGAAGAAGACAAGCAACTTTAGTTTTCACTAAGATTTCTGGGACCTCCCAATAAGCTGGTCAAATAACCAGGCTAAGACTATTCCCAGGCACATTTGCCCAAAGAAAACTAACTTTAAAACATTCCTGGAAAAATAGAACTACACAAGCTCATTTTCCATTCCCCAAATGTCTTTCTGCCCCTAAGGGTAAGCTTTGTGTTCCCATTGGCAGGGGGTATACAAATGTCTCCCATGATTCTGGGCAACTGGTTTAAGAATTTGATATATTTCTCAGCATGAAAAGTAGCTCTGTCCAGATTTATGACTTGATCAAAGCCTTTTTTCTCTAAAATGATTTAGGTACTGCTGGTCAATTGCCCTTATATATATCTTAGGATCTGATTATTCCCTTATAGGTAAGCAAGATGAGATGCCTATGTCTGAGATACAGGCACCCACAGTGTTGGCTATGAAAACAAGATTTTATTGTTTAAGGTAGAGTTTGGTGAACATCATCCTGATTCAGGGATACCTTGGCCTCATTTCAGAATGGGGATAAGGAGAGAAGAAACAAAAACAAGGTCAAGAAAATTGGTTCAATTTTTAAAATTTTCAGTAAAAATGGTTTGTGATTTAACTTATCACAAGTGGATAATACACAGAATTCTCCCATGTCCCTCTATGCCAGTATGCTCTTGGCATAAAGCTCACTTCTTAAAAACACATCAGCATTTTTTAAAAGTTTCAACTTTCTGGGTTTATAAATCCCTGGTTGACTTTACCTTCAGGCTGCTAGCAAGCAGGTGCTACATGGCCTGCAGGAGGGAAGGACAGCATGGTCCCAGGGAAGCCTGGTTGCCAGCTGTGTGGGACCTAAGGAGGAGTCTCAGTCCATTGACTAGATAGATGCCTGTCCAGAAGTCTCCAGATGTGGATCACCTGGGATCACTCTGATCAAGTCAGAGCTCTTCTGTCTACTGTCATTCCCGAGTCACACTGTGTAAGAAAGGAGGCGGATGCTTCATGTTCCGTTGGAAACGAATCATGACTTCAGGATGTTGGGAGTATCACTATAGTGCGATTGCGCTGACACGGAAACAGCAGGGCCAAGGTAAAAGGTATTGACCCTAGGCATCATGCATACCTCTCCTGAGCAAAGTACCTTTGCTCACTCCACTCTAGCCAATGGAGAAGCAAGCTAGAACAACATATCCAGATTAGGCTGAGGAGTAAACACAAACCCATAGCTGTCCAGAGCCAACATGCCTTCATGAGCTCCGGCTAGGTTTGGCTCTGTGTACCGGCAAGAGCGCTTGCAAAAGAAATAAAAACCCATATGCGCGCACACACAAAAGGAGCCTTCGCGCAGAGCCCTGTATACACCACATTTCAGTTCATTTCTACTGAACCAAAGCCACAGAACAGCAGTGGAGATGAAGAATGGCTAATATTCATAGCAGGTATCCTGAGAGGCCGCACTGGGGTTCACTGGCAGGGCACAGGAAGGAACAACTGCTGACGAGGAATTCCAGAGTGCGGCGGAGGGGTGGGGCTGTTGGGGCGATGTGAAGACCTTCGCTGAATTTATTATTTGCACATAAGCCTCCTGGGTCCCGAGGTTCCAGAAACTTCTCAACAAAGCAAAGAAAATAATAAACAATGTGAGTGAAGCGAATAAAGATGAGAGTTAAGCAGGCAAGCCAGAGGATGGATGAGAGCCACAGAAAGGTTCAGGAAGAATAAGGACGGAGGTATGCAGCAACTGTGTGGAAGGATGCTGGCTGACAGATGCTGGACACTAACACATCTGGCAGGTGATATCTGGCCTCTGGCAGGCAAGCTTCTAGAGTGTATGGTTTTTCAGGGACCCATAAATAGAGATATCTTTAGAAGAGGAGATCAGAAACCCACAGCTCCTATTGGGACATTCATAGCAGCCATGGGAAAGTCATAAGAAGAGCATAGTGATGGCGGCTGTTCAATTGATGGTTGTTTGCAATCTACATTTCTAGCGTTGCCTTGGCTTATGACCCACTTTGGGTATTCTTCTGGATCTACCATGGAGCAATGTAATCCACAAATTTCCGTGGAACATTTAGTGGGCTTCAGGAAGGCATAAAGCTGGGTAGCATGGTTCAGATTATCTGGGGAAATTCTGAATTTTGAAAGAACCACTTGGATGTAGAGGTCCTAAAACCAGGGTTGCCTCCTTAGCAATCTGGCATTTGGAGAAATCTAGGCTTGGGTGAGACAAAGAATATACTGTCCTGATGGGAACAGGTAGCTGCTGGGTTGAATGTCATTCTTTCTGGAGCCCTTGTTTGATGGATCATTCACACCAGGAGGCTGAGGTCTGGAGTGGAGAATATAGTTGGAAAGGGCTGTGTACCTGGTCTCTGTGATGTCAGCTCCAAAAGCCAGCTCTGGAACTTGTGGAGCCAGTTTCCTTATCACTGGCGGAAGCAACAAATACTTATTTGTGGTGCCCATTAGCATACCACAGTGCATGTGTTCTCCAGGCTTCCTCAAATATCCCAAGTATCTACCTCTCCTCAATTCCCTCTTGATCATAAATGTCTCTAGCTCAGGAACTTCCTGCCCTCCCTCCCCAAGCTACTCATCTCCTCTTATAACCCTCTCTTGTCTTCATCTCTTGGTCCTCTCTTTGTCTTTACTTCTCACTCACCCCTCACCATCCCTCACCCCATCTCTTCTCCTGGCCAGGCCCAGTCGGCTAGCCTTGGTCCACCTCCTACTTTCTCTATCTGCTCTGGACTCTGGCTGTACTCTCCTTCATATCTATAATAAAAATATTCCCCATAACCATACCTTGGAGTGGTCATGTCATCAGTTTATAAAGGAGGGGAGACTGAATGTTGCCAATGAACTTCCTAGGGACTTCTCAAATATGGTAAAGACATGGAATCCTAAAGGTTTAGGATTAGACAGAACAGGAGCCCCCAGTTTGGACACCTATAGTCTGCTTAAATATGTAGAATTAGAGTTTTTTTTAAAAAAATTCTATTCTTAAATCTCTCTAAAGACCAATATAGAAAATCCTAGATAATATGTGCAGGAAAACTACCTTTTCCTATAATGATGAGATTTCTCCCTCCCCCAAATATATTTTGGATTATGATGGTAAGGAAAGGTGAGCAGCAGGGGCCTGAAATGACAAGTGTTTACTATAAGATGTTTATATATTGCAATCTGCCAAAACACTTGACTAAAAACTGAGCAGTATATTAATGTCATTCCTGCTAGCAAAAAAGCAAGGAGCAGGAGTTAGTGGCTTTCATCTGTGTGCCCAGATGATCTCTGGAGTGGAATTCAGAGGTTACCCAAAAAAGTGCTAGTGACCTCAAAGACTTCAGACCCCGATGGGACATGGCCAAAGTAGTTAGAAACCCCAAAACTCATACTCCCATTCCTGTTTGTTCCTGCTTTTCTCTGAGAGAAAATCAAACCACCCATCATAGGATGTTTCAACTCTCCAAAAATTATATTCAAGTTCCATTTATATCAATAAATGTTTAGATCACCCCTTAATAAATATTAATCCTTAAATAATATATTACAATTAAATATTGCCAACAATACCTGGCATTTAACAGATCTCTGCTATTGCTCAGCTTTCACTGTGATTTGCAAGCAACCATAGACAACTTCTAAATGAATTGGCATGGGTGCATCCAAATATAACTTTATTTTTTAAGAGATGGCAGTCTAGAAGCTGTAGTCTAGGACATGAGATCATTAGGGTTTCTATATGCTGAGAACAAATGGTCCAGTAAAACCACTAAATGCCTGGCAGTACATATTTTTACCTCCAAAGAAAACAGCCATTTTCACTAGAGAAAGAATTTGATACCTCTTTTCCTAGTTAAAAGTCTCATTTTGCTGCTTTAAAAATACCAGTGAAAGCTCTTTGTGGATTAAAAGTTCAGAAAAATATGACAATTAAGAAACCCCTCAATTTCCACACCTCAGAGAGACACACCTCTGGATATTGTCCCTTCCCACCCAAAGATGCACTTAATTCACTAGGTATCTTGGAGAGTCTTGAAGTCTTCCTATTAATACATAAGAGATCTACCCCATCCTTCAAAACTGTTGCCAAAGAGTCTTTATGTAAACATATCAGGATCTTTTATTTATGATGTCTCTTCAGAGAGTTATATAATTTCCAGTTTGTCATGAATACAAACTATGCTACGAGAAAGTTCTTAGCAGTTCTGACCCTGTGTACTGATGGCTCGCTCTTCCATCATCTCACTGAAGGAGCACTGATGGGTTAGTGAGAATCACTGAGAATATTGATTATACATTGTCAACTTACCACCGAGAAATATTATGCTAATGTATGTTTTGGGCAACAAAGCATGATGGTTGGTATGTTACTCTATTTTTGACTATGATAGTCAGTAGGCAGAATAATGACCTGTATGTTCAAAAGATCACACCCCAGTCCTGGAAACCTATAAACATGCTACCTAATAGGTAACTGCTCTTTTCGGACATGATCAAGAAAGTATCTCTACTGGGTTGATTACTCTAGAATACTGGGACTAGCCCAAAGTAACTGAAGGGGTACTTAAAAAGGAAGGGACAGAGGTAGTGTTAGAGAAGTATCTGTGGTGTTTTCTGCAATCCTTAAAGATAGAACAATGGTCATAGCCAAAGAACAGAGGTAGCTTCTAGAAGCTGGTAAAGGCAAGGGGATAGACATCTCTTTGCTTCTAATGCTTGGCCAACATTGACTTCAACCTAGCAATGTCTACTTTGAAATTATGACCTCTACAACTAAAAGAGAATAAATTTGTGTGTGTTGGACCATCAAGTCTTTGGCACTTTGTTATGGCATCCATCTTCAATTAATATAAAACCTGTGTCTTTACAAATTTTCTATCCAAAAAATAACATTTTCTTTTTATCTGTTTTACTTTGATTTCAATAAGATTGGGTCTTCTGTTAACCCTTTGTACACAGTCAGTAGGTGAATGTTGATGGATCACAGATCTCTTAGAGATTCTGAAGAAAATTCTATGTTCTTTTACGAGAAACAAAACACATTTGCAAGGATTTCTAAGCCTTGGGGCTTAGAAAGTGCCTCAAGTTCCTGGACCTAGGCTAAGAATCCCCATGTAGACAGTTAAAAAAAAGGTATTCTGGTCAGAAGGACAGAGTTCTCATAAATGGATGAGTGTTTTCTCACAGGATCAACTCAGTTAGGGTAAGGAGTTTGGCATCATTTTTATATTTTGGCTCATCCTTCTGTTTTCCACCTGGAGTTAAAGCAGAAAGACATCCTCACTAAGAGCTAAGAAGATGCTCATGCTGTACTCTTAGAGTTTAAGTTTCCATAACTACAAGCCCCTTGCCACTGAAATCTTCCTAGAGTTACTGAGTCATATTTTTTTTTCAGCTACAGAAAATGGCCTAAGATGTTCATGGTGGTGGTTTGGTGGATGGTGAAGAAATATAAGTGGGGTGAGAATGATGTATGTGTGTGTGTGTGTGTGTGTGTGTCGCAAAGAGACAACAGTAAGATGAGATTAAACTCTAAGAACAGTAGAAGCCACATGCCTACAAATGTAGAAAGAGGAAACAGATCAAATTCGATAGTGTTGGGTCAGAATTGAAGGCACAAGGGAGAACTCATGGTTTAATGTATAGATAAATACAGAAATTGTAGTACTGTTAACTGTGTATACACCTATACCTATATCTGCTTATGGACTGAGACCAGTGACATCACAGTAGTAACTTCCAGACTGTTCTCTAGGTCAGGAGCAGGGAAAGTTTGAGATGAGTCTGGAATATCTTCTTGGTCCTGGAAATAGTAGAGTTCTCAGAGAATGTCATGGCAGTGTCAGGAGATACAGGGGCCACTTTAAAGTCTTTATATTGGCTACATCTTGGAAATAATTTTACATTAAAGTAAAAAGGACAGCAAAAAATGGTAGCTCTTTGGATGGCAGGGATCTGTGGATTATGCAAATATACACCAATCTTTAAGTCCATTCTAGAACAGCATATTTACCATTATTTACTGATGACTGGACAAGTTGAATAGCTTTACAAAGGAAAACCCAGCAGACATTTTGGCAAGTGATTGGAATTCACATCAGCTGTGAGGATACACTGCTCTCATGATCACGTGACTGGGTGAGAGCCGATGAACCCAGTGCCAGACACTGTTTGTTCCTGCCAAATATTCAAGGCCTGAATCTAATTATGAGGTGACTGACATCAGACACACCTGAGCTGATGGACACACAACACAGCAGTAAGCCTATGACCTTCAGAAGTATCGTCAGAGGTCAAGAATGTCCATAGAACTGTTCAGCTAAGAGTCACAGTCACTAAACACAATGTGTGATCAGGTTGGATTCTTTTACTTTAAGGATGCTGCTGAGACAACTAGCTGACCTTGAGGGAATGTATACTGGGCAATGGGGTCAGGAATACACTCTCAAATGGACCAAGTTGAAAAATTAATGTTATTCTGTTAACATATGTGTAAAATTGAGACTGTTTCATAACAAAAGCTCATTAGGGAAAAATGTGTTACATAAAATCAATATATGAGAATATATGAATGGAGAGCACAAAGTCCACTGTCTGCCCAGATCTTGGATCTTGGGTATGAGTGCTGGCTGCTGCAGAACACAGGCACTGGGTAACAAACCTGCTGATGTCTCAGAAAATGGGCCTATGGGCTTAATGCTCAGAGTGCTCACATCCACAATTTCCCAACATGGTCCCTTTCTCTCTCCTCCCAGGGTTTGCTATCCATCAGACTATGGACTCAGTGCATGGGATAGATACAATTTATTTATTCAGACTTTTTTCCCAACTTTAATAGATATTTCTTACAGTTGAATGAAATCAGCTTATCATGATTGCTTTGTTGATCACAAAGTTAAAAGTTCTTTGGAGAAAAGTCCAATGGCCAAATTGTAATTGTCTGAATAAGCAATGCTCTGCTCTCTAGGTCTGGAACAGAGAGAGTTCAAGATGAGCCTAGAATAGCTTCTTGTGCCGGAAAGTAATGAAGTTCTCAAGGAATGGATGTGACAGGCATACAAAGATTATTTTAGAGTCTCATTGGCTGTATCAAAATAAAGAGAGGAGCAAAGATCTCTCTCTGGATGGCAGGAACCCATAAATTATGCAAATGTAAACACATTTTATGGCCATTCAAGAGTGGAACGCTTCCCCTTCGTATGTATGGGAGGACGGTTTCTAGACCTCTTTGGGTACAGAAAACAGAAAGTGTTCAAGCCTGTGCACAAACGACATTGTATTTACATTTAGTGAGCACACATGCTCTTGTATGTTTCAGATCATTTCTAGTCATGCAAACTCTATATAAGTAGTTGCTATACTGACTTATTTAGGGTGTAACAATAAGCAGAGCCTATTTGTTGAGTATGGACAGTATGTTTTTGATATGCATCTGGTTGAATCCTTGAATATAGAACTCATGGATGCAGAGCCCAAAATATGTCATTTCATAAGCAAGTTTTGTATGGAACATGCAACTCTAAAATTTAAGAGTTTTACAATGGTTGTTTAGAAAAGACTTTGTTTACTCAGATTTTTCTCCACTTTTTTTTTGTAATGGACTTTTCCCTCTGAGTTGTACCATCAGGGTGATTTCAGGGTCCTCAGCAGAAGCTCTTCACTGACACCCTGATTCTTCATTATATTGACCTGAATTAAACTGTGGTGAGCCAGTCCCTGAGCTATGGCACTGGGTGAGGATCTGAGAGGCTAGGAAACTTTGTCAGGGGTGAGAACAAGATTATAGGGCAATAACCAAGAGGATTGCAGTCTTTGTTGTACAATTAGAAGTGCCATGGTTACCTTCTGTGCCCAAGTTCCTTTCTTGGGCTCAGGAAGCTGGCAGGACAACAGACACAGACTTGTGCTGGCTTATCTGTAGTGATACCACTTCAAAGAGTCACACACTACACACACAGTGGTTCCTACCAGGTCCAGAATGGCCTCCAATGAATTTTTGGTCTTATCTCCTTGGAAACACGATATACAGGGAGCTCATTATTTCTGAGCTGCCTGACCAAGGGGGGAATAAGGAATTTCATAATTACAATGGATTTTCACAAAAGAACGTTCTTGGCGGAATGACTTGGAGTTGACTTGTCTTTCACATACCTTTCAGAGAAAAGATGTTAAAGGGGAAGGTGAAAGAATTTGAACTGTTAGGTACATGAGGATGTGTTACAAGGTTCTATTTCACAGTTCAGCTACTGGAATCATCCTTTGTTTCTTTTTTGTCTGATCTACCTCCTAAGGTTTGTTCTCATAGGCTATCCCAGGCCTATAGATCCTTTTTGATGCTATGTACAGTCTATTTCTTCACAAAGTCTTCTCAGATGGCATTCTTCAAGGCAGACTGCATCCTATTTCCCCCAGGTCTATTATAAAGAAAACACTCTCTTCACTCTACTGTGAAGCAAGGAATGGAAAGAAACTGTTTTTAGCTAGAAGAGCATCATAAGTGGCCTAGGATCTCTCAGACTTTGGCCCTTTGCTTGGAGTCATTCTTGCTTCTTAAGCAAAAGGCAGCCAATAAGTTTTAGAGAGTGGCTTAGAGCTTGTAAAATGTATTTACTATGCTTTATCTCATTTGATTCTTAAACCAAGTCTGAGATGGAGGTCACTGCCCCATTTTACTAGCAGGAAAAGGAAGACTCAGAAAAGGATTTGTGATTCATATTTGCTTTACCATTTTGGGTGACTCAGACATCTTGATTAATTTAGCTGAGATAACCTGGAACCATTAAAGAGAATGCAACTAAAAAGCAAGTGAAATTAACAAGCAGTTACAGAAATAAGAAGTGTAAGATGTGTAAGTTAATGAAAAAGCAGGTTGGCTGAGGCCTACTCTATCTACCATCCTCTTTATCCCTGTCACTAGGACTTGGCCACCAAGTTTCTTGACTTGAAGACTCTTAACTTTCCCTACTCTGTTACTTCAAGAAGGCAAGGGTGGGGCAATACAGTGCTGAGCTACAGGAACTGGGAAGATACCATGTGCAGAGAGACTACTGTGGTGCTTTAAATACTGTATTTACTCCTTTCAACAACTCTGGAAGGTTATGGCCATCCATCTTCATTTTACAGTCAAAGGTAGGAGAGCTGGTATGATTTCTCTAAGGTTATTCAGATGTCAGAAGCTAGTGTAGTCAAGCATGCTGGTTCTTCAGCCTGTTCGGATCACTGCTATGCTCTGAAATGCATGGGAAGGGTCCCACTAGACAGCATGGGTATTAGAAGATAGAAGGGAAGAGAGAACTGAGCTTTTGCCTTTTATTTTCAGAATAGCTGTTTAACCCTTGCGTCCCCCTTTCAATTATATGGCTATCTCCTCATCAATCTCAGGTAGGTCTATCTCAGCAAAATGTTCCTTCATGTCAGGGCCACACCCAGCTCAGTACCTCTTTGATGCCACCCAGAAGGTGCCACACATGAATCCTTAAATAAGGCACCCATCGTCTTAACACTTGAGATGGCAGCCATCATCTGTCCCTAAAACCTAAGATTTTGTAGCAAAAGACGTGCTATAGGCAAAAATGAACTCATATTGGCTTTTACTTTTATACTGAGCACTAACTTGAGCACAGTGCACATAGCTTCTCATTTAAACCCTCACTAGAATCAGTTCTGTGGGCTGGGTTATGTATCAATGAAGGACCAGATGCTGTGGATTTGGAAAGGGGGCCTCCAATTGAGGTGTCTTTTCCTCTACAAAGCTGCCTGAAAACTGAGGCAGGAGGGTCGGTCTCCCCTTTCACAGATCATAACAAGCCCTGGACACAATCCTACCCTTTCGCGTCTACAGTCGGCCTCTGGGCTCTACAGCTGCTGTAAAACTGCCACTCCAGCACCACACAGACACAGAGGGGCACAGAGCAGGAGCGGGTGTTCTCAGGAGCCATTTCATGGTGAGGAAGGATTTATTAGGGCAAGTGTAGAGTTCCTCGTTTTCCCAGGACTTTCAGTACCTGTCTATTTCGGGGACACCAGACTCATTCATATCATTCCTGTTGGGGATGCTGGCCTGGGAATTCTGTCTTGGTGCCAAGAAAGGGCAGGAGCAAGTGTGAGTGATTTTTCTCAAGGTCCCCATTTCCTGATTATCTAGACTCTTTAAAATAAGGTCATGCCTGGATGCTTGCTATGGCCTGGAACAGTGGCAAGCGGGGATATTTACTGCCTTGCTCTCCTATTTTAAGTATTACTTATGCTCTGGTGTCTTTATATTTATAGATGTGTACTCCAGTCTGAAGAACTGCTGTACTTCTTCCCATGGCTTCTCCATAAATACCCTTTGAAAAGTGAAAGGATATTTTGCTTTACACGATATGTGCTGTTGAGCTTCATGTAGTCCCTATGGGGGGGGGACTTCAGATCTTACATTAAAAATATGAAAGTAAATAAACATGGGCTGTGAACAGTCACAAAGATGGGCTTTTCTTCTTCATAGAAAAGCATATTCTTCTGTGGACAACATGTTAGAAAATAAAACATGTTATCCTTGTGACATACAAGCTCAGCCTCTCAATAGAAATGAGGAAACAGATGTCAACTGCTCTTTGAATAGGGTCAGGGTAAATGTCTTCTTGCATTAGCTTTCCTCATCAAGGATGCTGGTCCTGCCCTTCAGGTTGCCTTGCCCTTCCTCTGCATCACTTTCCCTGACACCTCTGGGGTGGGTCCCCATTGTGAATTAATTTTTACCTAACCTCTGGCCTTCAAGATTTGTTGTTCTCACAGCTATCTTTGGAGAGGAAACAGTGATGATCTTAGTCTTCCAAAGGATCATGATGAAAACTAGTTTCCCAACAGATGTGGCCTAGGACACTCACTGATGTCATAGTGTGCATTTCCTCAGAAAGGGCATTAGGAAGTCCTATAGCAGAGGAATCAGGAAGTGCGTGCTTAAGGGTAAGGGTGGAAGTGTGTGGGGCAGATTAAACAGCTCCAATTTTAATAGAGGTAGGAGATGGAAATGACTCAAGAGGTCTCCTAAGTCAAGGCCCTGCTACCAAGCCCTGTTTTAACTGCTAGAGAATGGCTATGCAGCTTTTTTCTCCCTAGGATCTGGAAGCAAGCTGAAAGTCAGGATGCAGAAATAAAATTAGTATTAGTATTAGTATTAGAAACACTAGTAATACTAAGTGTCCTACCAATGCCTTACAGCCCAGTTGACAAACTATGGCTTTGATCCTTGCTTTGAAAAAGACAGTTTTACTATTATGGGACATAACTATACCCATTACTTTACTTGCTGCATAGGGTGGTAAAGTTACTCTATAATTGCAAAGTAGAGGAGGTGCAACGGGGCAAGTATAATGCATGGTGCCTAAAACAGTTCCTATTTATTTCCCTACAGGAAAGGTTGGTCCAGCCTTGGTGTAGAGAAGAAACTTAGGGGGTGAGTGGAGAGTGATCACTTCAGGATGGGGCACTCAAAGGGGACTTCATAGGAAGTATGAGCTGAGTCTCAAAGACCTACAGGATTTAGTTTGAGGTCCAAAGAGGCTCTTTCAGGCAAAGAAGTCACAGAAGGCTCAAGACAATGGCAAAGACAAGGGGGAGATTGGACAGAAATGGAATTATCACATGAGACAAGACCAGGACAGAAGGACCCTGCAGAGTTGGATTTGAACAGCGAAGAAGCTGTATGCTAAGTTAGACTATTCTAAATGATGACACATTCCATTTCCCCATTCTAAGCATGTAGTAAGGATTGGGGAAGTGACTTTGGAAATCCATTTAAAAATACTAATGCTTAACTCCACCCCCAGAGATTGTAGCTTAATTGGTCTTTGTTGGAATAGTTTTAAATTTCCCAGGTGGTTCTATCATCCATTTGGGCCCCTCTTACTGGAGGGAGGAAATGGTTAGGCACGTGCCTGCTGAAGCTTCAGGCCAGGTAGGCTAGCAGGTGCCCAACACATGTGAGTCAAATTAAATCAGTAATATTGGCTTGTACCAGAGCCAGCTTGATAAGCCTCTGGTTTACTGGAGTCAGCTATACAGCATGCAGTTGGCCACATGGCTTCCAATAAAAGAAATCACTTCTGCCTGCCTTTGCCGAGTCCTGGAAAAGCTCATGATGCTCAATGCAATATTGAGACAGTTTATAAATTGGACATTTATAGATTTTTCTCTATTGTTTTAATGTGACTATTTACAAGGCCTTACAAAATTTGCCCTCTGCCTTCTTGACTATCGAGCTGGTTCTCCAACCCCCATCTTCTATCTCTTCTCTCTGCAATTCCACCCCAGCCACTCTAGCTTCTTTGTTGTTCCTGGGGCACATGAGGAACGTCCTGCCTGGGCTGGGGATGCACGTAGCATCGTTTCCAGTAGACGTGTGCAGTGCTTAGGGGTCATGTTCTTAAGAAGTCCTCTCCTGGCTACCTGATTGTAGTTGGCAACCTCCTTCCCACATACTGAACTGTTTTTCCGATGTACTTTTCTACTTTGGGGTGTTTATATATGAATACTGTGAGCTCCATTGGTAGAGTCTAGCTCTGGGTCTTGCAAGTTCCGATCTTGGATCACCCACCAGTGTGACATTGTTTATTGGAGAGGCCCAGTTTTAACTCAGTGCCAGAGAAAGAAATGTTCACCTTTTAGGAAATTAATGGGTCACCATTGTTCTTAACAGAGGTCTCAGGCCAGTTGAGCTTTGCAGTTCTCAGCAGAGAAATTAAGGTCCAGAAACTGCAACCATGTACTGCTGATCAGTGTGATCTGTGCACAGCCTGTGGGCCTTGGCCCTGGTGCCTGATGGGCTCTGAGATGTAGAACTAACTGTGTCTGGGCTCTATCTAATGCTACTGTACCAGACAGCATGTCAGTGATGCTGCGAGGCTGTGGTCCAGGCTGGGTGTGTGCTGGAGGCCTGTGCGTGAGAAAGGCTAGGACCACTGATGATGGACTAGTCACTGCCTCTCCCTGCTCATTGTGAAATCATTGGGCATGAGTAAATGGCTCCTGTGGGACTGGGCCACATGCCTTTAACAAGTGCTTGTGAGGCCTGCAGAATTTAGTTTGTTCACTCACAAAGAAGAGAATGGCCCAAGAGCAATGGTTTTCAACCTGTAGGTTGTGACCTCTTCAGAGGTCAAACCACCTTTTCCCAGGGGTCTCCCCAAAACATTGGAAAATACAGATACTTACATTATGATTTATAACAGTGGCAGAATTGCAGTTATGAAGTAGTAACAAAAATAATTTTATGATTGGAGTCACTATAACATGAGCTGTATTAAAGGGTTACAGCATTAGGAAGGGTGAGAACCACTGCCTTAGAGAGAGCAGGTTGGTGAAAACAGAAGAGCCAATTCTACGATGCTCCTACTTAGGCTGTGAGTCTAAATAAGATATAATGAAAAATATATATACTCAACTGCTTTCTCTTTCTCTTATGTGTGCCCATGTGTGTGTGCATATGTGTGTGTGTGTGTGTGTGTGTGTGTGTGTGTGTGTGTGTGTGTGTGTAAGCCAGAGGATGGCATTGAATGCTTTTCTCAGTACCTATCTTATTTTGTGATGCAGAGTTACAGTGAATCTGTAGCTCATTGATTGGCCACAGTAGCTAGCAAGCAACCCCATGGATCCACCTGTCCCTCTCCTGACCCCCACAGATGCATGCCAGCACACCTAGCTTTTTATATGGATTCTGGGTACTCAAACTGAGGTCCTCATCATCATCCCTCAGCAAGCACTTTACTGTCTGAGCCAGTTCCACAACCCTGAACTATTTCTTGCAAGCCACACATAGCTATATATTTTGTTGCTGGAGTCACTTAGGAAAAATTCAGGCCTTGTCGACCAGGTTTCTCCTCTTTCCCAATTGGTAGGAGATTTCAGTTTTTGGCCTATCAGGGTCTTAGACCTTAGGAAGAATTTCTAACTCAGTGATAGGGTACAATGACAGTGGAAAGAGTGTGACCTTGAAGCAGGATTTGTGATTCCCATTACAGATGTCAGCATCAGATCAATGGTAGACACTTCTGCCTAGGGTCCAATGAAGACCCACTTAGGTGCAGGGACCACAGGGCCTCTGTTCTAAGTACTCACCTCTGTTCTCTGGTGTAGGTGCTGCTGAAGACAACCCATGGGTCCCAGAATGGATATAACTTATGAGAATAAAGTTCTATTCACAAAATGATTAGGTTTGGGAATTCTGCAATGGGCTCCCCTCAAATATGTTTCAGGCTTTGGGTCACATAAAGATTTCTTAAACACACACCCAAGAATAATGCATGGGAGGGGAAAGGGAGGGGGAGCAAGGGGATACATGGATAAAAAAGACCTTATTTTATAAATAATTTTTTTTTTTTTGCAAAAGAACAAAAACATGAAGTATAACTTTACCAGAGACATCAAGAGCATGAAATGACAGTCACAGACTGGGATAAAATGTCTAAAAATTATGTATCTAATAAGAGACTTTTAAATTATATAAATATTTAAAGATCTACAAGTGAAAAGAACCCTGCTTGAAAAAAATTGATAAAACAATTTGACTGGCACTTTGTCTAAGAAATTGGGATGATAAATAGAGAAAACTGCTGAATGCTACTGGTTATTAGAAAAACACAAATCCTAACCACTATACACCTAGTCAGCTTCCTAAAGATAAGACAGGAAGGAGGGTAAGCTCTGCTGAGGACTGGAGAACCAACCCAGGACGTCCGTAAACTCTGACGGGATGTGAGATAGTGGGCCACTCTGAGAAGCAGACTGATCATGTCCTCAAGCCTTACTCCCACATCTGCCACATAACAGCCATGTCACCCCTAGGTGCTTAGAAAAGAGAAATGAAAGCAGATTTTTAAGGCCTAACACACGAATGTTTATGCCAGCTGTATTTTTAATAACTAGAATCTGAAGTGACCATTTTGTTTCTCAGTTAGTGATTAAACAGAATGTAATACATCCATACAAAGAATGCATAGCAGCAAAAGGAAAGGTGTTCCCATGACAAATACGGTAATATAGATGAGGATTAATAATTATAAGAATAAAAGAAGTCCTAGCTGGGAAGAAAGGGGTGAGCAGAATTGGGAGAGGGAGACGTGTGTGTGTGTGTGTGTGTGTGTGTGTGTGTGTGTGTGTGAGAGAGAGAGAGAGACAGAGAGAGACAGAGAGAGACAGAGAGAGACAGAGAGAGACAGAGAGATCACAGTACTTTGTATACATTCATAAAACTGTCATAATAAAAAAGCATCATATAAGAAGTCAGACCCCCAGTGGCATTGTTCCTTTATGTGATACTGTAACGGCCTATTCTGATGGACAGAAAGCAGACCAGTGGCTGGGTGATGGGGGGGCTGGAAAGATCAAGCCTGTGGGCAGTGATTGTGAAGGGGAAGCAGGAAAGAGAGACCCAACAAAGAACACCATGGACATAGGCCAAGGAGGTGGAAGGCAACTCTGGAAATGCTGTACGTTCAGTCTGTTGGCTGTAGTAGCAATTTCTATTTTAGACTAAGTGTGATTTGTTTCATGTCAACCAAATGGTTGAACATATGTAAATATATGTCCTGTAAGTCAAGAAAAAGAATAGCTGTCATAAATGAACAGATGACATAAATGAGCAATTCCTAAGTGAAATTAGGAGACTGACAAATTTATTAAGTCTTAAAATGAATAAAAAGAATGCACTTATAAATAATGTTTCTTTGTATCTTATACCATTGTGCACACAATTACAGTGGTGGATGTAAAAACTACTGGTTATAACTCAGATAGATAACATCTTTGAGACATGGGACCTTTCATTCAGTTCTTATGGGTATGGAAGAGGGACATGATTTTTTCTGGGGGAAAATTTGATAATATATAGTAAAACCCAAACAGTATAAAACTTTGACACAATAAGTTTATCATTAGATCCCAAGTAATCAGGAGTCATATAAAAATATAAAACAAATCACATTTAAAAAATGATGAAAAGGCTGAAAAGAATACAAAATCCATCAAAGAACTGACTTAATAAGACACTGCATCTTTTGCCAATGAATTCATGAAAAATGAAATTGTAAAAAAGTTTTAGAGACATAAAAAGATGTTTGTTGGACATCACCAAGTAATGAAAACTATAAAGCCAGTAAACAGAATATATTAAACTTTAGATAAACTATATAGAGAAACTACATGATGTTTAACACAAAGGTATTAGCACTGATTACCTCAGGTTTGAGTTATTAGATATTTTTTCTTCATTTTGTTTTGATTTCTACTTGTTCTACAATGGAGATACATTGCTATGATAATTAAAACCCTAACAAATTATTTAAGAAAAGTCAATGACACTACTCTATAAATGAATACAATTGACATTGGTGGTCCTTCTAACATTTTACTCAGGGTTGCAAAACAGTTTAGATGCCTGGGAAGGTCTGCAATATTTCTATTCTGAAAAGGGAGACTATAGGGTACTGCTTTAGAGCTGAACCAGAGGTGGTCATGGCACAAAACTGGTTCTGCCTACTAGAGAAGTTGTCATGCCTTTGAGCCCCTGAAGGAAGGACAATTATCATCAAATTGGAAAAAAGTAATGCTTGTGTTGCCCAGGGCAGTGGATTAGGAAAACTGGGTCCTCTGTACAGCACAGACTCCAGGAGCAGTTCCCATACCTAAGCCAACAGAGACAAGAGTGAAGAGCAATAAGGGACTTGAGTCCTAAATTTCCACTTTACACTTATGGAAAGTGAGGCCAAGAGGACCCGCTGTGGAGCTATTCCATCAGCTGCAGCTGGGCTCGAAGCGAAATCAATGCCAATGGCTCATATAACTAAATTGACCATTTCTGGAAACAGGTTCACTCACTCTCTGGAATCTCAACACTCAATTCTCAATGAGTAGGAGCTAGCTTTGAGATATGGCTTTTAAGACTCTGAATATCTCCTCTCCCCCTCCTCTAGTGAAACAGGAGAATCACATTCGGTCCAGGACCTACTGCTCCTGTGCCACAGAACCACCACTGTACATGATTAGGTTACAGGCAGCCCCATACACCAAGAAGTGCTCAAGTCTAACCACTTGCTGGCTGCAATAGGGTTGGCAAATAGCTTTCATCCATGAAATCAAGTGGATCAGGCTTGGATATTAATGAGTTCCAAGGTAGTACCTGTACTGAGTGACAAAAGGCATCATAATCAGGGATGTTTTAATGCTTAACGGAATATGTAACCCTTAGAATAAAGCCAATCATTCAGAGCACTAGATGGACTCATCTTGACTGTTTCTTTTACTATATCATCCTCATAAAAGTGAGGAGCTGGGCAAGTTGCTCAGTGGTTAAGCATGATAACTTCTCTTACAGAAGATCTGAGTTTGGTTTTCAGCATGTAATCTACCATGTCTGGTGGATTACAACTTCTTATACTTCCTGTTCCAATGTACCTGACCACATTCATGTGCATATACACACAACCACACACAACACAAAAATTAAGAATCTCTAGCATCCTATCATAATATACCTGCTTTGTAAGCCCACAATTTGCTCCTTACTTTTTATATTTCTTAGGAACTCAGTACAAACTTGTGTTCCTGGGTTGTCTGTGGTAACAGAGGGGCCAGCCAGAGGAGCCAGGGGTGGGAACAGGGAAGCTTAGGATGGACAGAGGGCATCATAACTGTTGAGTTGAACTCTGGCTGAGTTTTGCCTAACTTGAGGATTCTATTCAGGCTAGCTGCTCACTGTCAGGCTCAAAATAAAGGAGATGTATAGCTTTTCTAGGAATTCTCTAGTAATTACTTTGCACATTTTCCTCCCTCAAGATTCATGATACCTTCTTCTCTTCTTCTCCTTTTTTTCTTCTTCTTCTTCTTTTTTTAACCCTGACTGTCCATTTGCTCACATTCTGCCTATTTGAATCATATTCATTCTTTAGCATGCATTTCTATAGCATCTTGGAAACTCAGATCTGTAGAAATCCGGTACTCAGAGTCTTGATATTTGACACATTTTCCTAACCCTAATTTATCTCCACAGTTGCACATAGAACTCCCTTAGGTCTGTAGTGCTGGGGCGGCACTGATTTTTGCCCAAGTTGTTACACCCTGGGACTCAAGGAACACTGGTTCACTGTCTCCTTCAAATGGAGCAGTCTGGATGCAGACTGGGATATTAAGGTGTCTTAACTGTTAGATTTAAATACCAGTCTAAGGTAACAAAGCATCATTAGCCAGAAATAAAATGCAGCAGCAAGCATAATAAATTCTTATTGCCCGTGGCTAAAATGAGACAAAAATATTATTTCAGAATAAGGAAGAAAGAAATTCCAGCTATCATGGAAAGGTATGAAGTGATGAATCTTTTTTGCATGTAGAATGGTACCTGAGTGCCTCAAAAGAGTTATTCAGCTTGAAGACCAGCATTATCATACTTTGTTAGTTACTGTGCTATAAATAACTAACAACAGGATGATGAGGAATCTAAAACAGGTTTACAATGCACATATGTAATTGGCAGTAAGCTTATCATTGGTAAGCCAAGGAACTGAAATGTAAAGCCACATGGCTTCTGGTCAGTGAGACATGGAAAAACACAATGCCAGACTTTTCATGTATTTGGAAATGCACAGGGGAAACAAGGGCCACTTGTTAACTCATTTGATGTCTTATCTTTACCGCGACCACAAAAAAAGAAGACAGAAGGGTTTTCAGCTGCTGATAACGTGTAAGGACTCCTCATTAATTTCAGATGATAATGGAAATTGAAGACCATCTTTCTGTACTCTAATTAGAAACTCACTAAGGCATTTGGCCACTCTGATACGTAGTTACCAGAGTGACTGGTAAACTTTTGAGTGGGAGGACAGAAGTACTTTAAGCTTTGAATTAAGAGTAATTCTAGCTACTGCTATCAACATTTAGGGGCATATAGTGTAAAGAATTTCTCCATTTTATAGACTTACACATGAAAGCATTAAAAGCTTTGATTCCCCCTGTTCCCCAGCAGTGTTAAGTTCTAGGCCCACAGCACAATCAAGAGCAAGGCATACAGACTTCCCATACAGTCCTTCCCTCTTCTCTTATATGGATAGCTCTGTCTTTCCCATGCCCCAGTCGTGATTCCAGAGTAAGGAACCCAGGAGTCAGATGCAGGCAAAAGACTGCTACTGAATAGTACCAAGTTGTATAGGCAATAGCTTTGTCTCCAGTACTCAATAACAGGGAGGTTTTGCCTTGAGAAGTCTGTCTGGGTAGGCCATAGACTCGGCACAGGGAGACCTGGCCTGGGTAGAATTGCTGGCTTCTGGGGTACTAACACTATAGCTTTGTCTTTAAAAGCTGATTCTAGCTGTTTCAGAGTAAGAGGTTAGAGGGCTCATGGTTGGGAGGAAAGACAGAAGAGGTTCTTCACTGCTTCCCCTTCTCAGAGTTCAGTGAGTCTCCTGAAGGAGAGGGTCTGGGCTGTGGCATCAGCCCAAGAGGGGCCATATTGGAATCCAGACAAACTGGAGTCCAGACTGAGAGCCTCACTCACCTCGTGTGGAAAGTCAGCCAAGTTTCCACTGGTGAGTCTGGATTCTGTAGGCAATTTAGTGATTTCCTGTTGGCCACCCCCCATCGCTGCCCCCCTCCCACCTGCAGGCAGTCACCCATCCATAAATCCTGTCCAGCCCTGGATTTTTGCCCAATGTTTCAGAGGGTTGGACTCACCAAGGAGAGCTGAATTCCCAGGATCCAAGACCAGCTGTGTTCCCAGAGGAGACATCAGCACTGAAGGAAGGTTCGGTCCAGTGGCTAGGAGCAAGGCCCTGATGTCTTCCAACTGTGTGGGGACTTGGGGGGGATCTGGGAGGAGACAGATGGTGAATCAGGAGGTGAGAGCATACAGGCTATGTTAAAGAAGAGAGAGAACAGACATGTACCACCGTGTGTGTGTGTGTGTGTGTGTGTGTGTGTGTGTGTGATAGGCATTGCTGCAATTGGCTTCATTTTTTTTTTCTATAGAAAAGGTATACCTATGAAGGAAGGTGAGTCTGAATTTCAAAGTTAATATTTAATGCCTGAAATAACAAGGTCTGTAATAAGAACCAGGCTTGTGAATTTCAGGAGTTCTCTCACTTTATACCACTTTAAAGCATGCTACCACTGGGTCTCTCTAACAATGTAGATAAATTGAAACATGTTACAAAGATATTTTTTAAAGGACAATTTTAGCTTTACCATATGCCAAGTTGTGAGATAAATAGTTTTCTACCAATTTTTTTTTTTTACCTAACTCATAATATCCTTAGGAATGAGGTAATTTGTAACTTGTCTCCACAGATAGAATACTATCCAAGAATTTATTTAAAAGGATTTGTATAAATGCCATTTTCACTGAGAGACAATCTAGTTGTGAGGTTAATTTGCTTTGTGGTCTAATTTCTTATGCCCAAGTAGGATCCAGATAGAAAGGGCAGGAAGATATTATTATGGGGTGTCATGCAAAATCTTCTAAGAAGTCAGGACTGAAGTCTTCAGTGGTGGGTTTGGACAGGGCCCTACCACGTGCTCTGCATTTTGTTAGTATGTGGTAGGCATGTACATAAATGTTGATTCTGTTTACTTCAGGAATAACTTTTTATCTTTATGCCTTTCACTGACAAAGACCATCACAGAGAAGACAACGGTGAATCCATCTATCTGTAGAAGAAACAGAGTGCACTTAATCCTTTTCATAGGGAAAACCTGCTTAGATGTACTAATCCAGAGCTTTAACCATTGCTGGACTAACTAGGGCTAGTGCTTAGCCTACTGGGCCTTACCTGCCTCATATAAAGATCTTATTGAGTAAATAGCTATCGACAAAGTGTCTTTATTCTTTGTTTCCTCCTTTATTTTCTTATTAAAGGGAAGGCCAGAATCATCTGAGATACAGTTTACTCTCCTTGGGCCAAATGCCAGACCCTGCTTATGTTTCTGTAGTTCCAAGGGCAGTTCTTTGTGTGTATGTGCATGCCTATTTTATCTCCCCATGGAATGTAAATTCTCCAGGGCAGATACCAACTCATTTTCCCCCCAAAACTCTACCAGTGTCCACTTAACATGGAATTAGAGATAACACTCCACAAATCACTGACTGCACAAACAACCAAAAGAAGGAATGCCCATATCATTCCACATTGAGCTTTTAGGCTACAAGTGAAATCGAGGACTTGATGTGAAGTTTTATGTTGATATATAAAATTTTCCCTTTAAGAACTAAGCCATAAGAACATAGCTAAGTGTCAGAATGCCTCACTTCTGCATTGATGGCTTCTGGCAGAGGGGTGGGTAAGGAAAGACTTGTTTTCTTTAAGGGTCTGGCCATAGGGAGATTAATTATGCTCCAGTAAGCAAATGAGCAGCATGAATGGGCGGTTTTCGAAATGGGGAGATCATAAGAGTGGGCATGATACTGAGAGGTCTGATATCTGAGTTTGATGGGGTACATGATGCAAAATCACCAAATAATAAATACATATATATGAAAAAAGCTAAAAAAGCAAAGGAAAAAGAAATACTATGATTAATATCAGGGTTTCACTGGCTTTATAACTTTTAAAGGTTTGTTTTTTTTAAGTTTTATAGAATAATATAATATGTATTTGTCACAGTTCTTTAAGTTATAGTAGAATTTGATAGTAAGTTAATATTTTCCTGTGTTTGTTTTTGTCATTGCTGTTTTTTATTTTTAGTATAGAATATTTCATTAACATTTTAAGTATTTCAAGGTTGCAAAGTATGCATTTGTTAAAATCATTCATTGAATGTAGGTTTAATTTTGCTATCTAAAAACTCACCAGTTTTTTTCAGAATCTTCAATTTATTGAAACAAATTTATAATGTATGTTCTTATGATTTTTTTGGGAATTTCATTCATATCTGTTAGAATGCTTGTGTTTCAATTTTTAGTTTTACTGAAGTATGTCTTCCCCTTTTTTTGTTTAATTTGTTTAAGAATTTGCCATTTGTGTTTAATTCTTAAAAAAAAAGAACTAAGCCATATTATCACTGATTAAAAAAAAAAAAAGAAATGTGATTTCCATGTTAAATGGGGAGGCGTCATAGTCTTCTACCATACTCCTGGTCATAGTCTATTTGCAATGCAGTTAGAATTGGTTCAGAGAAAATACTTCCCTACTGATGCCCCAGTAGCACTCCAAGGCTTCCATCTCTGTTAGCAGAGACAGCAAAAAGGGCTATGAGGGAAAAGGTCCCATCAGCGAGCACTATCACTCAGCATGACCCCAGAATACCAGCTCAGTTGATGAAACCCAAGGGAAAGCGAACGACATCCTTCTTTTCTCTGAGCCAATTCTCTGTGGCTTCCTATGAAGTCTGGAGGTTCACACAGCTGCCAGTGAGATGAAACCACAGCTGGGCCCCCAAAATCTGAGTGGGCAGGGGTGAGGGCACATCATCAACTGTGGGTGTGAAAATTGAAGTGTAAAGTTTATTTTCCCTAGAAAAACGTCCACAATGTATGTTAATGTATATATGTGTGGAATGTAATTATTTTTCCTATATTTTGCTTTCCTCTTTAGAATGACAGCTTTTTCTTGGTGAGAGAGTCAGCATACAGGCTCTAATCATTGCCCTAGTTTTAAGTGTAAGGTCCCATCTAGAAACTTTTGTTCTATCTCACACATACACCCCAACTCAGTGGAAAGGAGCAGAAGGCAGGTTGACCAAGCTCTGTCCCAGGGAAACGTCAGGGTGGCCAGTGGCCCAGGGACTGTTTGTTTATTTATTTATTTGAGATAGGGTTTCTCTATGCAATAGTTCTGGCTCCTGGAACTCACTTTGTAGTCCAGGCAGGCCTCAAACTCATAGAGATCCACTTGTCTCTGGCTTCCAAGTGCTGGGACTAAAGACACTTGCCACCATTGCCCAGCTACACATAAGCAATGTTTAATCCATAATTTTTATTTATTCTTCAAAGAAAAACCTAGCATGGGGTTAAAAGCCATTTTCTTGGCCAGGTCCATTGATAATCCTTATTCCCCAGCAATGTATTGGCCACTCCCAGTTTGTTGGTTTCTGGCATCTAAGATTTAGCAAGGTGAGTAACTTATCCAAGGCCACAAACGTTTATGAAAGAGGTGGAGCCAGGTTTCACACTCAGCTTTGGCTCACTCCACACTCTGTGTTTTCTGTTGGAAAGGCTGACTGTGGAAGGGGCATTGGGTCTATTTTATGTTCTTAATTCAGTAAGGGGGGAAGCAGGTGGAGGGCAGGTCAGTCAGTACCCACAGTCCACTAGAGGTTATGATTTTGAGAAGTTATTTTTTTTCTTTTCTTTTACCTAGAATCATGAGCTCTGTCCCTTCTGTTTGTTCCCCGTGGAGATTGGCTGCCCTGCAGGAATACAGGCCCTGATCAGAGAAGGAGACGTTTGTGAGCTGCAAGGAGCCATCACGCAGATGGTGGGAGGAGCCCAATTTGCTTTTATTTCTGAACCACGTGACTTCAGCTTCAGGCACACCTATGAAGACAAAAAATATGCTTATCAGACAAACATCAGGTGAATCCAGGACATTGAGAGCCCCTGGCTACTCCACCCAGCTCTGCAGGAAGCATCTGCCTGGGCCTCCTCTACCATCTGTCAGCCAAACCAAATATCACATCTTGGGCTTTTTCTCATCTATAGAGCTTTGGCTTTTTAAGACTTCTAGAGGTGAGGCAGGAAGGGGAGGCCAGTTAAATGGGGAGGGTACAGTGGTAGCTGATAAATGGCACTTGCCAAGTTATAAGAATATTCAAGTTCTTTGAAGAAAGGATCATAAAATAGAAAAACTAAAAGTATATGCCTCATAAAATAAAAGTTTTACAGTTGAGATAAGCATAATGCTTGATAAGAAAAGTCATATGTAGGAATATACACTGATCTCATGTCTGTAAGTGAAAAACAAAAACTGGTAGCATTATACACTTGTGAAGTCTCACCAACATGGATACTTAGCAAGACTCAGCCAGGGACCACACCAATAGACATGAGAATGTGGAAAGGGTAATTTCATGGATCATCAACCCTAGACAAAGAACTACAGGTAACAAAGGAATGCCAAGGGCAAGGAGACATAGTCTTCTCCTGGGAAGAGCCCCCAGATTGCTTTCCCAATACTAAATGGCCAGCCCAGAAGACATATACATACAAGAAACATCAAATGGACCGAGAAGCTATATTTATATATTTAGAACTATGCATGTAATGATAAACAAAGAAATGAAGGCCATTAATCTGAGAGAGAGGGGCAGAGTGGCAGAATGGAGGGAAAGGTGGAAATGGACAAGGGCAGAACTGGAGGGAGGAGAGGGAAGGGGGAAGCTAGGGAACTATAATTTAATTAAAACGAAACAAAATAGATCAAGTAGCATTAACACATATTGTTTGTGGGCAGGTGGATGAGTGGGTTCTCTGAGGAGTAGAATGAATACAGGGACTGGTGACAGAGAGAAGACCAAAAGCTGGGTCTTTGGCAGTGTTAGTCCTTGACCTGGAAGTGGATGGTTATGGAGTGTTCACTTGGCACCTTTTTGATGCATCCACTTTTCTGAACAGATGTTATATTAAAAATAAAGGCAAAGATATAAAACATCAAAATATGTTTGACCCAGACAAAGGAAAGCTGCTGGACCCTCACTAGTCTTGATGCTATATGGGAAACATGTAATATATAGTCTAGATTTCAAAAAAAGATTATGTGTATGCATGTCCATTTGTGTATGAGTATATGCATGTCAGTGTAGGTGCCTATGGGGGAGGGGCAGAGTAATCTTCTGGATGTGGAGTAATAGGCAGTTGTGAGCTTCCTGATGTGGGTACAGAGAACCTAACTCATGTTCTCTGTGAGAGCAGAATCTAATTTTAACCATGGAGCCATCTTAGCAGCCCATTTTATTTGGATTTTGAGTGTCCTCACAAGCCCCAGGCTTCCTGGAATAGTTTTCTGGTTGGCACCACTGGAAGGTGGTAGAACTCCTAAGAAGTGGGGCCTAGGAGGTGGACTGTGGGGAGAATATCTTTGAGGAGATAACAGATTGAAGCCTCCGGAATCTTGAGTCAACAGAAACTCTCTCTTTATGAGTTGGTATCTTGAGTGTGTTGTTATAATGTTAGAAAGGTAAAAGATTTATATGATCTGAAGAGAAACCAGAAGTTATACTATAGAGCTACAGTAATAAAAACAGCCTGGTACTGGCACAAAAACAGACTTGTGGATCAATGGAATCAAATTGAAGATCCAGATATTAACCCACACACCTATGAATACGTGATTTTTGACAAGGAGGCCTAAAATATTCAATGGAAAAAAGATACCATCTTTAACAAATGGTGTTGGCATAACTGGATGGTAGTGTGTAGAAAAATGCAAATAGATCCAAGCCTATCATCCTGCACAAAACTCAAATCAAAGAGGATCAAAGACCTCAACATAAGACCATTTATACCGAACTTGATAGAAAAGAAAGTGGGAAGTATCCTCCAATGTACTGGCACAAGGGACCACTCCCTAAATATAACACCAGTAGCACAGACACTCAGAACAACAATCAATAAGTGGGAACTCCTGAAACTGAGAAGTTTCTGTAAGGTGAAGGACACAGTCATTAAAACAAAATAATAGCATACAGAAAAAATTTTTATCAATTGTACAAGTGACAGAGGACTGATCTCTAAAATATATAGAGAACTCCAGAAACTAGAGCCCAAAGCCCTAAATAACCCAATCAAAAAATGGGGTTCAGAACTAAAAAGGGAATTCTTAGGAGAAGAATTACAAATGGCTGAAAGACACTTGAAAAAATGCTCAAAATCTTTAGCTATCAGAGAAATGTAAATCAAAACAATTTTGAGATACCACCTTACACCTGTCAGAATGGCTAAGATCAAAAACACAAATGACAGCCTATGCTGGAGAGGATACAGAACAAGGACACACTCCTCCATTGTTGGTGGGAGTGTAAACTTTTTCAGCCACTCTGGAACGCAGCATGGCGGTTTCTCAGAAAACTGGGAATCAATCTCCCCAAGGATCCAGCAATACCACTTCTGGGCATCTACCCTAAAGATGCACATTCACACCCCAAAAGCATTAGCTCAACTATGTTCATAGCAGCACTATTTGTAATAGCAAGAACCTGGAAACAACCTAGATGCCCCTCAACTGAGGAATGGATTAACAAATTATGGTACAGCTACACAATGGAGTACTACTCAGCAGTAAGAAAAAATGATATCCTAAAATTTGCAGGCAAATGGATGGATTTGGAGAATATCCTCCTGAGCGAGGTCTTACAAACCCAGAAGGATAAGCAGTGAATGTACTCATTAGTCATTAATGGACTTTAAGCAAAATCATTCTTTTTCATTGAAAGATGATGGGTGAATAATGTGACTTCACACACACACACACACACACACACACACACACACACACACACACACACACACCAAAACAAAACTTTACTTTTGGTTTGACTATAGAAGGGTTGCTTAGCAGGAATTTGTGGTGGCCATAGTACATCCGTGAGCATTAGCTGTGACCCACTGTGCTTTCTTCATCTGTAGCTGAGCCTAACCTGGCTTGAGAAGCTTTAGATTTTATTTTTTATGTTTCATGTACTTTAGAGAAAAGGGAAGTTTTATTGTATGTTTTTTTGTTATCTATTCTGAATGTTTTGCTTTTTTATATAATGTTTGATATTGATTTTCAAAAAAAAAAATGTTAGAAAGGTATCCAAGACAAAGGGTATCTTCTCACAACAAGAGAACACAAAGTGGTGGCATCAGGATAGAAAATGGACCAAAGGAGAAGACTCTGCTCTTCCACAGCCCTTTCTTTTGATTTTGTCTGAGAGTCAGGGAGACTGTATATAGACATGGGATGGGTGCCTATCCTTGGAAGTCAGATTCTGTACTCTAGGTACATTCTAAGATCCTCAGGACGTTTTCCTGAAGTTGTTATTCAGGTAAGGAGCCTCCAGTCCGTGATGAGGGTTCCTCGATGGCCTTCTGAAGGGGCTCCACAAAAGGCCAGGCTCTGAAAGAGGTGGGAGACTGAAGGTCTGTGATGCTGACTCGCAGGCTTCCAGGTAGTGGAAGCTTCATGTCTTGTACTATGTAGCCGGCTGCCAAGCCCAGTTTGCTCATAGAACTCTGCAGCAAGCATGCAAATAATGTTTAGAATGTCAAGTACTGGAAAATGGGGTCAGTGCCAAGAAAAGCTGAAGACCTAGACTCTTAGTCTAATGATTTCCCAGAGCGGGGCTGTATTTTGTCCTTGGGAAAAGGCAGTGTTGTCCTGAACAGATAGCTTCCAACTAGGAGCCCTGATTTCTTCAAGAAGTTATGTGTGCACCTACTATTTGCCTTAAAATTGCTCAGGAAGAGTAGGGTTAATGGAAAGAGATACAGACTTGGGTACTGAAGCCTTGTCATACCAGGGCAAGACATACACTGATTCAGCTCAAATGATACAGGGCTGACAGCATTTTTAGATACACCTTGAGAAAAGATACAGGTGAGAGGCAGAAGAGTTTTCATTGTAGCACCACTAGGGAGAGCAAGCGCAGCATGATGTTTGCCCATGCCAGCTAGGCCTTTGAACCCTGAGCTTAAATTTTTACCTTATTTTTTTTTTTCTGAAATAAGTTGGAGAAAAAGTTTCTAGTCATGAAAGCACAGGGAAAATGAGGTCTTATAAATCATTTCTATGAGGGTTCTTCCCTCCTGTATTGAATTGCTCCCATGTAGCACTTAGTGGAGATATCTTCCTTTTGGTCTCCAATGGGAACAAAAGGCTGTTATGGAGAAAGCTAAGCAGAGCAAGAGAACCAGATGCCATGAGCATTTTGTTTGATGCAGAGGCAGCATTGCTTAAGTGGACAGAGGGGACATCCCCATGACTACTTTGATGGCACCTGGAGTTTATGATCCTAGAGGCCACAGTTACAGACCTGCAAGTATGTACATGGACACTGCTGTGGCATGATGCCCTCAGCTAAGTGATGCAGAGCACAAAACAGATGCATGACAGAGGGTAGAGGAGAAAAACAAAACAAAACAAAACAAAACAAAACAAGAAAACAAAAATGGAAGGCAAAGATGCCAAGTTCAGAGGGTTCAGGGAGCTATTTCTTACTTTTCCAGGAACCTATTCAAATTTTCCTGTTTCCTGTATTATGTCTTGCCTTGTGACTCATGAAGTCAGTCTTCTCTGTGATGGCAAGACTGGGCATTCTGTAGAAGCGATGATTTCTCTGGTGAGATCAGGGCTTCACCAGAGAAATGGAAATGTTTAGGATATCAATGGGCAGGGAAGGTCACTTCCTTTCATTACAATATTCCCAAGGAGAAGAGGATGCTATGGAAACCCTTCTCTGGCCTGTTTATAGGCTCTCTCTTAAAGATATCTGTATTATGAGTTTGCCAATGGATTATTGCTGCTGCCCCAGTTTGGGAATTTATTATCTGAGACTATGAACCTGAGGGCAGAAGATTACACTATAAAGACAGCTGGAATGACAACATAGCCCTTCCATGATTAGCTTTGACATGATGAACAAAGAATATGGTAAGAAGGAAAACAAGCAAAGTACTAGAGAGCTAGTCCCCTTTCTCTTGTAAGGGATGCCAACCATGCTTTAGAGAACCTAGACATGCCAACAAACACCTTGGAGAGATACCAGACACACTAGCCTAAACTTGATGTTTACAACACCCTGACACTGGGAGTATAATGAGTTGTGCAAATAGAGCCCACTGGCATCACTAAAAATAATTGTAACTAAGCATTCACTGTAAGTCAAACATTACAGAGATGTAAACACTTATTTTCCATAATGATCTATTATCGATTCCATTACATAGAGGAAAAGAGAGATTAAGGAACCTGGGAGAGTGTGCTGTGGCTTAAATGCTTGCACAGTTTAAAAACTGGAGATGGGATCCCCAACATCCAAGTAAATGACAGGATGAGTGTGACAGCCTGTCTGTAATTCCAGAGCTTAGGAAGTGGAGATGGTATCTTCAGAGTAATCAGGCTAGATGGACTAGTCAAGGTGTAGAGAGAGACTCTACCTCAATCTATATATCTCAAATAGTGATTGAGGAATCTATCCAGAAGCAGCCTTTGGCCCCTTAGATATACCCACACAAGTGTATATGCATATACATACAAGGACACACCACATAAACATACACATGCAAAAACAAATTCTTCCTATAGTCATGTTAGTTTAGGTCCTTGATGACTCAGGAGCAGAATATCTGGTCCCTGAAGCTTCCTGTCCCTGGGCCAGTCAAGAACCTACCAATCTCAGGGTGGAGATCTAAATGAAGACACCTTCAATGTCAGGAACCCCTTTCTTAACAAGTACATATCATAGTCTGTTGTCATATCAGGCTGCCTCTTTGAGGACATCTGAAGTGCCTTGCTGTGATTTCTATACTCTTAGATCTTTAAATATGATCATATATCTTTTTTTCCGTGGTTACTGCAGTACCAAAACTGTCATGAGGAGGGAGTTTCTACAAACTATAAGGGCCGGCTGAGTTAGCTCTGTTTTTGGAAGGTTCAATTGTGTTGTGGAAATATTTTCCCCCTTATCTACTACAACACATAAGCACAGTGTACAGAGAGGGTTGGCTGGGAGATGGCAGAAAACACACTCTGCAACAGAGCTCAGTCTAGAGCTTTACTGCTGTTGACCAATCACTTGTCCAGGCTCCATACTGAATTCTTGGGTATTATTTGTGTCTACAAAAGGGACACAAACTACCTGTGTCTGCTTTATCCCCTTGTGGCATTTTCTAACAGAAACACAGTGTTCTCCTTGTTGCTGGGAAGGGTCAATAAATGGGTCTAGTCAGAAAGGCTGGTAATGGGATCCGATTATGAGGATTAGTACCTTTAATCTGCACTGAGCTGCCAGGAAGCATGATGCTATAATATCCCTTTCTTCTTTAATATCCCAGACAGGATATTTCTGCTAACTGGACCATTTGTTATACTTGGAGGGCTGCATGCACCATGGCAGCTTGTCAGCACCTTGAGGTGGGCATCCAATGGTGTACTTTTACATGATATGCTCTTGAAGTTTCTTAGGGGGTGTGTGGAGGATTGGCTTGGTGCAAGAAAAGAGAATGGATACAGTAATTCAAATGTCAGGCTTGGCAACTAGTCTAAGGAACCATGGCAGTCCAGACAAGAGGCCTTCAACTTCCTTTTCATATCCTCCTCATGAACTGTGGCAAACCCTGGGAGTCATTCCCTAAACCTTTTTATTCTTTTTTATGAGTACGGATATTTCCCAGTATCTTTCCTAATTGTAAATGGTCATGGACTAAGGTAAGTGAAAAGCATTAAGTGGCTCCTCCGTTTTGGTCCTGCAAGGCTTTCCCAGCCATCTCTCACGCCTCTTCTCTTGCTAGCTTCACAGGATAGAGAGCATCCCAGGGAGACCTTAGGAGTTCAGCAGAATGAAGGTCCCAGCACCCCATAACCCTGAGTGATATAGTGAGGGCAGATGCTTTCCAGCTCAACAGTGTAAATTCTTAAAAGCCTTGATAATCTATTCTATCAACCATTACACACTCGGGGATAGTAGGATTTAACCACTCTAACTGATGTGCTCCATTTATCTTCACATCACCAATCCTCCTGCATCATCAAAAGCCTTCAGAGGCACCCCTTGCTCTTGGGATAAAAACCTGAGATCTAGCCCTTGCGTACTTGTTACCTCCCAGCCTCATGCACTTTCTTTATCTCTGTCACTACTAACCACAGCCAGTGTTCCCTCTCAAATGTAGCTCTTTCTACCTCAAGCCAGTTGCATGCTATTTCTTCTGCTGCTCTTTTCACCCAGTTTTATAAACTCTTAGCACACAGAGAATGATCATAAGAATGAAAAAGTGGATTGGATCAGTTTTAAAGAAAACACCCCAGCATGCTCAACTGCTTAATTTTATTTTTTTTTAAATGCAGGAGGGCTGGGAAGAATGTGTGAGGCTGCATTTTACAAGTAGAGAGCACATGTGTGAGGAAAAAATCTTTAATGAGAAACTGCTAATGGCTCAAACATGTGAGGATGTCAGGCAGGCTAGGTAACATATGAGATGGTCTTTAAATAGACTTTTATATATCCTGTAAGATCAAGCTGAGGACAGACAATGTTAATTAGGGAGTGAGAAGGAAAGAGGAGAGATTTCAGTATAAAGGTTCTGTGCTAAACCATCCACTGTGGGGAATTCTGGAAAGAAGAACTTTGGTCACGTTCTCTTATGTTTCTCTATTTCCTGAAGTGTCCAAACCACCCTGCTATTCTAAAGTAAGGAAATAATGACCATCCTATATAGGAGGCTGTTCTATTGTGTGTCTCCTAACCTCTCTTCACGCTGATGGTAAGCTTCCTCCTTTTCCTCTTTCCATCGGTGTCTCCTTGGATTAGGAGACAACCGATCTAACCTTGGCTAGATATTCAATAAGACGCTGCTGTCCTTGAGTGATGAAAATGAACTTGACAGACAGTCCTTCTGGAAGCAGCCTTAAGCAGAATCACTCCCCTGCCTTTTACAAGGGCTGAATTATTAGGTCTAACGTATTGCCAGTCACTGGGAATGTTACCATGGCTTAGAGAATTTCACCCAACTGGTCTGAAGGCCACTAAGCCCCTGATTGAAGTCACAGTGGAGAAGACAAAGAGTAGGAGAGGGGCAGAGGAGTCACGGAAACAGTATTGAAAGCAATTCCCAAGCCATGCCACATTTAGCAGTATGCTCAGAACACTGGCTGGAGATTCAGCGAGGGAGGATCATTTCCACGGCTATCCACTTACTTATATCAAAATGGGGATTTCCCTCAACCATTTTAAGTAGATATATGACTCAACAATAGGCATCATGATTGAGACCCAAAGAGAGATTTAGTTTTAATCAGGATTAATTCAGGTGGTTCTCTGTGTGAAACAAAACAGAAATCTGCAATGTTGTTTCAGCAAGACTGGCTGGCCACTGAGCTCCAGGGATCTGTAGCCAAATGCAAAGCTTAACGTTTAGAGATTCTGCCTCAGCAATTAAGGTGGAGTGTGAAGAAGAAGATGTCAGTCTTTGGTTGGCTTCCACACATGCATGCTCGTCCCCTAAACAAAACCCCAATCAAATTATAACCTTACAGTTAGGCAAAGGTCAACAAGTATACTTCTGTATGAGGTTAGGGGAACGAGGTCTTGGTTGCCACAGATAATGGGGCCAAAACACTGTTTTTGTGTCATAGGTTCCCCGTGTTCTTCCTGACTTGGCATCTGGCTTTAGAGATCTCTTTCTATGATGTCTCATTCAGGGATGCTCAGCCTTCCTAAGGCTCCAACCCTTTAATACAGTTCTCTACATTGTGGTAACTCCAACCATAAAATTATTTTCATTGCTACTTCATAAAACTGTAATTTTGCTACTGTTATGAACTGTGATGTAAATATCTCATATGCAGATGATCTTAGGCAACCCTTGTGCAAAGGCTGTTTGACCCCTAAAGCGGTCCTGAGCCACAGGATGAACACCGCTGGTCTACTTCCTTTTTCCTTGTCTGGTCCCCTGCTGCTTTCCCCTCTCACGAGCTCCAGTGCTAAGTAGGACCCAGTAGGACCTGTCCTCTTTCTGAGGCCTGTGCTCACAGTGACCAGGGGGAGAGTGCCTGTGTGAAAGGAATCCCTGCCAAAGTGTCTTCTCCATCTTGTGGCACAGGTCTTGGTTCTAGAAGGTGTCCAGTTTGATTTCTCTATACACTGCAACCAAGGTATGTGGTATTTTTTTTAGCAACAGGGTCTTACCAACTCGTCCCAATGAGCAACCAGGAAAAATGGTAAATTTTGTCGGCCCTCTGAAGCTGCCCTGACCAACACATAATGAGGTATCTTTAACCTGATCCTGGGGCTTTTGTTTAGTAACTCTGGGCTTTTGGGAACAGCATCATCCAAAATATTCTCCTATAACTATCTCCCCCTCAACTTATATTTTAAAATGGGCAGACACAGTAAGTTTTCATATTGTTTTTTCATATACTCTTAGTTTTGTTCAATTACCCTTCCTCCGTCCCCTGCCTCCCCAGTCTCTGCTTCAGCTCACTACCCCTCCTTTTATATCATCTTTGTTCTGTTTTTCCATCTACTCCAAGACAACGTCTTCACTTCTACAGGTCCTCCAGGTTAGTGCACAAATCTGAAGATCCATGTATGAGAGAGAATGTGCAGTGTTTATCTATTTGAGTATGGGTATCTTGCTCCATATAATTTTTCTAACTCCATCCATTAACCTGAAAATTTCATACTTTCATTTTTCTTTACAGCTGTTAAAGTTCCATTGTGTCTATGTGCCACATTTTGGTTATCCCCAGCTGATGAGTGGTCAAGCTTGTTTCATTTTTTGAATGTTGTGAAGAAAGCAGCAATGAAATGCTTGATCAAATATCTCTGGAGTAAGATACAGAGTTCTTTGGGTATATGCCCAGCAGTGGTATAGCTAGGTCAGTGGTATAGCTTGGTACAGTATTTTTTGAGGAAACTCCATACTGATTTCCACAGTGGCTATACAGGCTTAAGCTCTAAAAAACAACAAACAAAGGTTCTCATTTCTCCATGACCTCCCTATCAATTGTCAGCATCACTTTCTTGATGTTAGTCACTCTGACTGGGATAAGTCAAAATCTCAAAATAGTTTGAATTTGGTTACTAGTCACGTGGGACACCTCAAAAGTGTCTTTTAGATATCTTTGTTTGTGAACTTTGTTCAGAACTAAGGTCCACATTGTCATTAAGTTTGTTTTCTTAGGTTCCCTTGTATGTACTCTTTGTTTAATCTGCTATTAATCCTCCATAGGAGGCAGAGCTGGCAGAGTTTCTCCCATCCTGTGGACTGCCTCTTCACTTAACTGATGGTCTGCTTTGCTGTACAGAAACTTTAGTTTCATGGGACTACATTCCCAGTTGTCTTATTTCCTGTGTTATCAGAGAGTTCTCTTATATGTTGAAGTGAACTCCCCATGTTCTCCTCTAGCAGTTTCAGGGCAACAGGGCCTTACAATGAGGTCCTTGGTCTATTTGAAGTGGAGTTTAATGCACGGCGAGGGGAAAGGATCTAGTTTCATCCCTCTCTATGCTGATAGCCAGTTTTCCCAGCACCATTTGTTGAAGATGCTGTCTTTTCTCTCCTATGTATTTTTGAGCTTTGTCAATAATCAAATATCTGCAGAAGTGTGCATCCTCAATTATATAACATTGATCAGTTTGTTTCTTTTTGTGCTGGTACCACCCTGCTTTTATTACTATGGCCGTGTAGTATAACTTAAAATCAGGCATGGCATTATTTCTAGCAATATTATTTTTTGTTTAATATGTTGTTTGAGTACTCTTGGTCTTTATGCTTTAAAATAGGTTTTAATTTTTTTTCTATTTCTGTGAAGAATGGTCCTGGAATTTTGGTTGGGATTGCATTAAATTTGTAGATTGCTTTGGGCAGGATGGCTGTTTTCTCATTAATTCTTCCAATATGAGCATAGGCAATCCTGTATCTGTCCTGGTATCTTTCACACTTTCACAGTTCCTTCATTCCTCCCTCCCTCCCTCCCTTCCTTTCCTTTGTGTATGTTATATGAGCATGTGTATGAGGATGTACATAGTACGTCATGCAAAGGCTAAAGGAAGGAATAGAGTAGTTTCTATTGCTCTTCACTAGTTCTGTCTCTCAGTGAACCTGAGGCTTACCATTCTGGATAGGGGTGCAGGGCAGTTCAGCTCTTAGGATCTACATGTCTCCACCCCTCAGGCAGGGCTGGGGCATGTGCAGTCATGCCAGACTTTTACATGAGTGTTGGGGATTCCAACTCAGGTCCTCTTGCTTTCACAGCAAGTGTACCTACCCACTGAGCTGTCTCCCCAACTCTGAAGCAGCAGGGCTTTCTATTTTTGTTTGTCTGGGCTCCTTGGTTGGTCTTCCAAGGTTGCCCATGGTCTATCTGTCACCCACCTTATAAAGATTTGAGTCCTCCACATTCAAATGAATGCTCATGTTATTCCCTGAACAATACTAAGGCTTCCAGCTTTCAGGGAAATTTCCATACTCTTTTCTTTTTCTACCTGGAATACCCTTGTCCTAGTTCTTATATGCCCACATTCTGTTCGCATGGAAAATTAAGAATAAAAAACAAAACCAAGCCAAGAAGCCCAGCATACATCACACAGCTGCAATCCTAGCACTTGAAAATTGTTGTAGGAAAGTTTTGGGTTTGAAGCCAGAACTACATAGTGAGTTCTAAGGCAGCCTCACTATATAACAAGACATCACAGCAATGGGCACATAAGCAAACAATTGTTGATTAGCTTGACTGAATCATTCCATGCTGTATCACACTGTACCCCATAAATGTACACAACTATGATTTGTCTAACAAAGACAATTAAAACCCTAATGCCTCTTTTAGTCCACCAGGCTCAGGCCAAGTTAATCTACCCTCTCTAACTTTCAGATATGCCCTGGCTTTCTGAATGAGGCTTTCTGGTGAGAGGAGAATTTGTGTCTAGACTGCATTTGTATCCCCAGCCTCTCCCAAGCTCCATCACTATCAGAACATATCAATGCATGGATGGCTTTCTCACCTGCCACTTGGCAGTTTATTGTCACATTAACTCCTTGTACTGTTCTCACGGTGCTGCCGATATCCACCGTGACTGCAGGCTTCTCTGTGTTGAGCACGGTCATTCGAGATGTTTTCACTAGTGGCTTTCCTGGAGATGAGAAAGAAAGTGAACTGTCACCAACAGTGTTGTGGGCTGGGATGCTGAAACACTGACATATGTTCTGCTCAGGCAGAACAGAACAGCCACACTATGCTTTGCCTGGGAAAAAATCTGGAACCTTTCACCTATCCACGTACCTGCCTGCATAGACTTAACAGGAAAAGAACAAGGTTGAAGAGCTTGATGAGATGAACGTGGTACTCAAGTGAGAATAGCATACTTTTTCATTCAATATAAAATATAAAGACAAAATTTAAGGGCGTAATTTGTACTTTGAGACAGATCTACAGTCCCATGCCATTGTAACAAGTAACACAGAGCAGTCTCCTGTAACTTGTATCCAGTTTTCTCATAATGCAATCACGTTACAGAACTTCAGCACAATTTCATGGTCTCACTGTGGACATTCCCATAATGCCTGCCCCTCCCATCATTCCTCCTGGATTCTCTGGCCACCATTCATATGGCTTTTGTTCCCTTGCTTTTCAGCATCTGAAGAGTGTTGTACAAATGGAATCACACAGTTAGTCACCGTTCATGTTTGGCTCCCTGCCAGCTCTCTGAGTCCTCTAGAGATTCTTCCAGATATTACATCAGGCTATGGTTACATTTCTCAATGGTGTGGTCCTTTTTATTGCAGAGTACTATTCTATGACATGGGGAAACCATAGCTCGTGTGGCTGCTCAGCTGCTGGAGAATATCTGGGCTGTTTCCAGGTTTTGATACAGCTGTTATAAACACTCTAGTACAGGTAGCTATGGGGACATCTGTCTTCATTTCTTTGGCATAAATGTGTAGAGATGCAGTTTAAATGTCATCTGGCTGTCCCCCTCCCTCCCTCCTCAAATCTTTTTATTTCTTTCAGCTGATAGTTGGATAGTGGCATCTCATTGTGGTTTAAGGTGCATTTCCCTAGTGGCTGATGCTGCGGACTGTCTCTCACTTATTTACCACATGCACATTCTTCGGTGAAATATCTATTCATGCTATTTGAGAATTTAAAAATTACTAGCCAGAAGTTTAACATTAGAACTGCAGATTGAGTTTCTTTTCAATGCTTGAGCTCTTGGCTCTATAACACTGTGTGTTCCAACTACTGGCAGGTAGATCTAGCACAGAAATTGTCTCCCAAGCATCATGTTGGAACAGCTTATTCTTTATATTTAGAACCCTGTTTAGCAAGAGAAGCAGGAGCAGAAGTCTTTTGAACTAATTTTTTCTTTCCTCCTTTTTCAATAGAAGGTAAAGGCTTCTTTATAAGATATGTATTATCATCAAAATGTTCCTTTAGGTGACTATTTGAAAGGAGCTTCTGAGTAAATGGCATTCTTTGCTGTCTTTGTGTGGTTTAGTTTTGTTGCATCACAGAACGGAGCAGAATGTGTGGACTTCATTACATACAGTAACGCTGCAGTCACATCTAGCCTCCTCCCTCCTGGGTGGTATATAAATTCCTTCTGGGTGCCTCACATCTTTCCTGGGGTTTGGGTTATGTACTAAGACATGGCATAGGCCCATGCATGCTCCACAGTAGCTTCCTCATCTACATGGATTTTCCTCTTACTACTAGGGATGAAGGCTTTGCCTAGACTTGTTTTTCTTTTCCTATTATAAACTGTCCACTCCTCTTTGTTCAGATTTATATAGCTATCATCTTCAAGAATCCTTGTCAACCGGAAATAAAATAACTCGCCTGAAGATTTGACATTTCTTCAAGTTCCCTAGATGCCATCTATTTCTACTTGCTGCCTCATTAAAAGGTTACACAGTCATCACCCACAGTGATATATCCGTCTTATCGGAGACCAACTCTCCATATCCCTTTTCCCTTCTTTCTCTGCAATGGTCTCAGTCTTCCTGCTGCTGTGGCCCTTTGATGTAGCTCCTCGTGCTGGTGACTCCAACCATAAAATTGTGTTGGCTGTTGCTTCATAATTGTAATTTTGCTACTGTTATGAATAGGGCTTTGCCAAAGGGGTGCCCACCTATGGGTTGAGAACTAGTGTTCTAGAGGCATGGGTGCTTTTTATGGTGGTTATTTCAAAAAGTTCCCCAGTCCTGCTTTTTTATGGCAAAATTCTAAACACATTCACACATTCACCAGTTGCTTTGCACACCCCCTCTGCAGGCAAATCCTGCTGGTGTTAGTGGACAAATGGAGATTTAAAAAAGGAACAGTCTGAGTTCTAGGGCACTTAGAATCAAGTAGACAAACAGTAATTATAACACAAGTGGATATGCCAAGTTCCCTTCAAAGAATTTGAATAAAAAAAGGGAAAAGGGCAGAAAACTGAGTTGATATAAACATTATTTGCCATTGAGGAAAGGAGTCTCAGAGAGGCAGATATTGAAGGGACACCCTGTGTCCAAGAGGACCAAGTCACTTCTCTGGAGTGCATGGATCCCACTGCTGAGATCAATTTCTGCTACAGAAGGGATAGGCACCAGCTAGAAGCCTCAGCCCCAACCACCACGCTCTACTTGAGTATTTTGTTATTGGATTACTTATTTGTCATTGATTCTTTTCCTTTTTGAACATTAAAAATCCTGAAATGCATATTACAAAGCCAAAGATGGGCTTATCAGCAGGGTTTCTGGCAGCTAGCATCAGCAAGCACCAAGGCCTCCAGACTTTGGGTTTGTAGCAAATCTACCAACAGAGGCTGGTCACCAGGGACCAGGATGCCTTTGATCTCCTTCTCCAATGTCTTGTCTGCATATTTCTGGGGATAGACCACAAAGGCTTTGGAGATGAACAGTCAAACGGCATAAACCTGGGCCACATAATGGTCATCTATCTTCACATGAATGTGAGTGTCCTTGCACCGACCAGTAACTTGTACTGTAGTGAGATTGGCTGATTATCTTCAGGGCATTCCTGTGTACCTTGGTGAGGTGGTCTTCCCACTTTCAGTGTGACATATCAGTGGCTGTCTTCTTGCATCTAAAACCTGCAGCCTCTAACTATCTATGAATTCTCACCTAGTCTATAGGTTTTCCTTTTGTCTTAACAGGCCCTTTCACAGATGTAAGTGTTTTAACTTAGATAATCGCTAATTTATTAGTTTTAATGGGTTATGCTTTTTATATTAAATGTAGGAACTACCCATATAGGTCTAAATTCTGAGCAGTACTTTCCTATGTTTTTTCCTACAAATTTTGTGGTTTAAATTTTACATGCTGCTTACTGATACATTAATTTTTTCTATTTATGTATTTTTTTGTTGTCAAGCTTTTTTATATCAGCAAACCAATTATTTGTTGATTTTGAAATTTAGAGTTTCTGATTGATTTTAAAATAGCTTAATAACAATTTTAAAAATTAACGTTTGGAATTCCACTAAATATCAAGGTTAAAAAAGCACTGGATGAGAACAGCTATTTAACTGCAGCCTATAGAGTGGGAAAAGATTGTCACCAACTCCACATCTGACAGAGGGAAAAATCACAAAAATAAATAGAGAAACTAGACATCAAAACACCAAATAATCCAATTTTAAAATGGAGTACAAATCCAAACAGAGAATTCTCAACAGAAGAATCTCAAATAGTGGAGATACGTGTACTAAATGAATTGTTTAACATCCTTAGCCACCAGGGAAATGCGAATCAAAATGACTCTGAGTTAACATTTTATACTTGTCAGAATGGCTGAGATAAAAACACTAATGACAGCTTATGTTAGATAGGATGTGGAATAAGGGGAACATTCCTCTACTGCTGGTAGGAGTATAAACTTGTACAGCTACTCTGGAAATGGATATGGTGGTTTCTCTACCTCAAGACCTCAAGACCCAGATATATCACTCTTGGACACATACCCAAAGGATGCTCAATCATACCACAAGGACACTTACTCAACTATGTTTAGAGCAGTGTTATTTATAATAGTCAGAACCTAGAAACAACCTAGATGTTCCTCAACCACAAGAATAAAGTAAATGTGGTACATTTACACAACGGCATATTCTTACTCAGTTGTTAAAAACAATGACATCATGAAATTTGCAAGCAAAAGGATGAAATTAAAAAAGAGTGAGGTAACCCAGACTCAGAAAGACAAACATGATATGTACTCATTCATAAGTGGATATTAGGTGTAAAGTAAAAGATAACCAAACTCATCCATAGCCCCAGAGATGCTAGGTAGCAAGGAGGGTCCAAAGAGGGATGGATGAACTTCTCTGGGAAGAGGAAATAGAAGAGATCTCCTGGGTAAACTGGGAGTGTGGGTGGCGGTGGCGATGGGAACCTGGGAGATCAGGTTGATTGACGGCTGGGGTGGGATTGAGGGAGAGTAATAAAAGAGATGTCTTGATTGGAGGAAAGAAATTTTAGGGTTATGAGAAGCCCAGTGTTAGGAAAACTCCTAGGGAATTTGTAAGGATGACCCCAGCTAAGACTCCTAGCAATATGGAGAGGGTGCCTGAACTGGTCATCTTCTGTAATTAGATTGGTGACTGCCCTAATTGTCATCATCCAAGAGATCCAGGGCATGGCAGGGGGTGAGGGAGAAGGGGGTGTCAAGGTCATGATGGAGTAACCCACAGAGACAGCTGACCTAAGCTTTTGGGAACTCACAGTTTCTGGACCAACAGCTAAGGAGCCTGTATGGACCCCATGTAGGCCCTCTGCTTGTGTGTGACAGTTGTGAACCTTGGTCTGTTTGTGGAACTTTTAGCAGTGAGATCAGGACTTGTCCCTGACTCACAAGCTGGCTTTTGGGAGCTTATTCCCTATACCGCATGTACTTGCCCAGCCTTGATGCAGGTGGAGGACTTTGGTCCTGCCTCAACTTGATGTGCCATGCTTTGTTGATGCCCATGGGAGGATAATGATGTAAAATAAATGAAAGAAAACATCTATTTAAATAATTCTAGTCATTGTTATCCATCCATGAGTTAATTTTTGTATAAGGTTGACACTCAGATACGCTTCCCTTGTTTGTAGCCCCTGGCTACCCAGTTGTTCTAATACCATTTATTGGCAGGTGATATATCCTTTCTATCTTGGATGGCTTCTGTATCATTGTCAAGATGAGTTGAACATGTTTGTGCAGATCTGTTTCTGGGATCTCTATTCTGTTCACTGTGCCTTTCCTCTGCTAATAGCATACCTCTTCAATTGCAATAACCATATAATCACAGGCTGGCAAGCTGATGCTTCTCTACTGCATCTTTTTTATAGATATTTCAAACCAACTTGTCTACACTTAGGAAGTCTGTTAAGATTTTGAAAGGGGCGGCGTCCCAGTGCACTCTGGAGCAGGGGCAGCTGATCTCTGCACCTGGCCACACCCGCAGCTCCTGCTGCTCAGGGAATCTACTAGGAGCCCTACTGCGACCCTGAACTGAGTGAACTGAGCAAACTAACTGCAGGGGTCTCTGAGGGGCGGATTCGAACCCTGACCAGAGGTGAGGAGGGCTCGGCGGGCCTCAGCGCCTGTATCCTGGCCTGGGAGGGAGAGTTGACCTCACA